>NTHP01001273.1:21076-35916 GCA_003416845.1 Oplegnathus fasciatus | reverse complement strand
AGTGGTAGAAGCTTATTTACAAAGGTGGAAAACCTCTTTATCATCTTTATCATCATTGTCACATGACGTTTGCTGACACTCAACAGAGACATCAGAGATGTTTAGGACACAGGAGACTAAAAACAGACAAAGGACACATTCAAGGAAGATTCAAGACAAATATTAAATATATTTTTTATTAACTGCATAGCACGGCGTATAAACCAGGTTAACACACGTTCCATGTAAAGAAGCAATTAGAAACATGTAATAACGCTACTTAAAAGTAGAAATAACAGTGTAAAAAATGAGCAGTTTCATAAAAACTTGAACATGACATGTTAGATGAAGAACATTCACCTCAGAGGCTTCATCCCCCTGATGCTCTGTTTCTGTTCTCAGAAAAAGTGCTTTTAATGCCTACAAAATATATACAGCATATACACAGTATGTGATGTTGTGTTAAGCCACGTTTCCACCAAACACTTTCGGTATAGTGCCCTTGAAACCCATACCTACATGTACCTAAACCCTTGCGTTTCCACCACAGACAGTACTCTTAAATGTAGGCGGGGTTGTTACCGGATGNAAAGTTTCTAAAATGAAAGGATGTTTTTCTGCCTTTTCATCTTTCCAAGTTAACGTGAGCTCGCTGTAGACTGGAGAGAAAAAATCATTAAATTCACTCAAAGGCTACCGGAAGCTCCCGACTTTTAAGGTGGAATGTTTTCTTGTATGTTACTCAATGCATGAGTTGACGTCGTGAATCAATCAACACACCTTAAATGTCAGTATGACAACTTTGTTTTTATTGGCTCTCTTGCATGACATACGCTTTAGTGATGATCGGATCTTCAAGTGCTTAAAAAAATGTTTGAATTTCAACCGGATTATACGAACTGGGAATATTCTGTTTCCTCACTTGGAGAAAGTGGTGGAGCCTCGTTCCGGTGCGCTCCGGCAGCACTACACCTCTGCGTGTAAGTAGAGTGACGATTCTGTGGACCAATCAAGGGACTGCAGCGTTTCTAGCTCCACCTTTAAGTCCCGGGTCAGTGTGCTAGGTACCTCAACAGAGGGGTAACAAAAAAACAGCATAGCATGGAGCGGTTCTGTTGGTACCATCCACAACTTTTGACAATGGAAACGCGAAAATAACCGTTCTAATGTGTAACAAACTGAACTGGACTGTTTGGTGGAAACGTGGCTTAATATTGTACTAAAGTGGTCCAATGCCAATGATGATTTTTAAAATTTTTTTTAATTTCCGTTCTTCACTGAACATTTGAACAGTGTCACACAGATTTGACACTTTTCAGAGGCCAGCTTCTTCATCAGCAGGAGTCTGGTATGATTTACACACTGTGTCGTTCATGATTTTTATAAATCAAAAAAAACAACAACAACAAGCCCAACTAGCAGACCAACTGCCAATTCAAGATGTCCAGCCTTGTTTCCTACATCCCTGGTATGTCCACCTGTGAGACCTGCAGAGCAGAAAACAGGTGTGAGGTATCAGCAAGTCTCAACTCTACAAACTCACCTGAGTCTCTACAAACTCACCTGGGTCTGTAACTGTCAGGTTGGTGGCGCTGGTGGGTTCAGGTGTGTTTCTCTCTCTGCGTCTGCCGTCAGCTGAAACTCGACACTCGTATGTTCCAGTGTCGCTGATGGTGACGTTCTTCAGAACAACAGAAGCGTCTCCNACGTGTTTGGGAAAAAACGGTATTTCCTCCTCTCTTTATATTGACGGGTATGGGGGATTGGGGTAAGTATTTTATAATTAACTATTGACCTACAAGTAAACTATTGTTAAGGTATAAGAAAACAAAGGAGATTGCTTATGTATGACGTTATTAAACTTAGGGAGGACTTATTAGCAGCCCCTCCCTTAGACATTATGAAGTTCCAAAAAATACAGACCGTATCTGCATGTAAGATTTGGTGTTTCTTATTGGCATCAATGGAGGTAACAGACGAGGAATGTTTTGAGGTAACAAGAAAGGATGTCAAGGAGTTAAGAGAATTCATGCATCCATTGGTATACAGTAGGAAAACTATGTATAAGGCATTACGTCAATTTGAGGATCTAGGTTATATTACTTTGAGGGTTTGGAAGGATGGACAAACTAGCTAGACTATCCTTTCGTTGTTGGAATGACAACATGGAAGGTATTACAAAATTAGCGGAAAAGGAAAACATGACCTTTACGCAAGCAATTAATAAATTAATCCAAGAAAGCCTAAGAGCTAAGGAGAAGGAAGATGACAAAGTATAACGTATTAAAACTTAGAGAAGACCTGTTGTATGTGCCTAGTTATTCACTGGACACACTTCAGTCTATGGACAATCTATACTCCATTAAGTTATGGGGTTACCTCAGAAGTAAGTATTGTTCATTTGCCCAAAGTGCTGCCAAGGGTCAGTACGACAACACACTGACCTGTTATACTGGTACTCACGAAGCTATGTTGGACTTCCTGAAGTGTAGCGATAAGGTACTTAAAGCTGCTATAAAAGACCTCAAGGAAAAGGGTTTGATAGTGACTATTCCCTATACGACCTTTAGCCAAGAACTGGGTAAGATGGTTACGAGGAATAATATTGTAGCATTGGATTGGGGTTTGGAAGATTATAGTACTTTAGTGAACGGGTGTAAGATAAAGCTACAAGGTGCCTTGGCTACCACCCGTAGTGATCGTCAAAGTCGACAAACGCAATCCTTGAACTATCTGAACAGGATGAAACCAAGGTCGTTCATTCATGTAGCTTCAAAAAGAAAACCCGTAAAAGAACCAGAAGTACAGATAGAAGAGCCACGGGTGGAGCAACCTCAAGCTCCTGTAATGAGTGAACAGACTAGACGTCTGATTAGCCAATCCATGGAATATGACTTTAATCCATTTGCTACCTAAGAGATCCCAATGAAGAAATTTACTAAAGAAGAAATCGAAACCATCCTGAATGAGTATCAGACTCTTTGGGATGAGGGTTACAGAAACGAAGTAATCTATGCCAAGATGAAAACATCCAAACAACGTATGCACCAACTCAAGAAACGTCTGGAGGAATACAATGCAAACTGATTACAACGAGATAAAAGATTGTGTTGAGAGGGATATGCTCACAACCAAAAAGATGTGGGGTAAACCTATTACTGAAGAATACGAGAAAGAAGTATCTGAGATTGCCAAGCATGTGGCCGCTTACTATAAGTTACAAGATGGGTTTTCTGAGGAGGAGGCCTTAGCTGGTGTAGATCCAGACTACATTTACAACAAGCATTTTGGTATCAAGTTGAATCCTGGTATGGCATTAAGTACTTACAAGGAAACCATCATCTGGACGCATTCTGCATTGTATGCTTATCTCTATGAAGACGAGGAGTAATTCCTCTTCTTTTACTCTAATAGGGGATAAAAAAGTTGCGTATTAAGATGAAGAATGGTAAGGTAAGTACATAAACTGAAAGAGGTATTTAGTTATGAGAGATTGGGAAATTCAGGCATTACAAAAAATTAAAGATGAAGTCATGGAAATGTTATTGGAACAAGGTGAAGATATTGAAGTAGCCGAAGAAACTTTCAACATTGCATATGACAATTTATCACCCCACTTAAAAGATTTTGAATCCTACTTAATCCATAAGGGTAAGACTCCTGAAGAGGCAAGAGAAATCAATGAAGCAATGTGAGAAAATCCATGCATATAAAAAATTCTAAAGATTTAGCTGAAATAGTAGGTAAGTCTCATGATAGAATCTTAGGTTGGGTGAGGAATTCCAATATCCCTTACGGGGAAGGTTATCATTATACCAACCTACAGAACAAACGAGTTTATACTCTTTACACTTTCACAGATCAGGATTTTGAGTACGCAGTTACGCAGTTACTCAGAAGAACTACTAAAGGCCATACAGAGTCAGTAGCTTTGCAGACAATAGAACAGTTACTTGGAATTGAGTTAGTAAGGCAATACAGGGTAGGATCTTATTTTGTGGATGGTTATGATCCCAACAACAATATTGTGTATGAGATTGATGAAAGCCAACATTTTATAAATGGAAAGTTAAAACCCGACTGCGTTAGAAGACAAGAGTGGATTCAAAGCCAACTGGGTTGTGAATTCAAAAGAATCAAGTTTAATACGTGTAGCCCGAGGACAACAGAACATTTGTAAGGGTTGGATTAAGGCTGCTTAGAGGTAGCTTAACTTAACAGAGAAACGGCCTCACAGAGCTTTCTAGGGGCCTTAACGAGGACATATAATGAAGACCGGACCTAAGCCTGTACGTAGTGACGAGCAAGAACTTGAACTACTGGAAGAGATTGGTGAACAACTGAAAATGGGATTTAAAATGAAGGCTATCCAAGATAGACTCGGAGTTAAGAAGAGTTATGTCTGGAGATTGATGAACAAACATCAGTGGAGGAAGCCATGCTAATAGGTGTGATGATAAGACAGGAAGAGTTGGAGGATTACATTTGTAGTCT
The DNA here is from genome assembly GCA_003416845.1 of Oplegnathus fasciatus. NCBI lineage: Eukaryota > Metazoa > Chordata > Actinopteri > Centrarchiformes > Oplegnathidae > Oplegnathus > Oplegnathus fasciatus. The sequence continues at coordinate 31,443 of NTHP01001273.1, read as the reverse complement.
TCCTAACTATGGATACCCGATCAGCATAGTAAAGAAGATACCGTCAGATGCAATTGAATACGAAGATGGTTATTGGAAGGATAATAAGATTCTATTTCCGCAAGCTAAGGCAGAAGAACAATATCTCGAATATCTCCGTGAAGTATTTGCTGATATTGAACATGAAGAATTAAAACTAATGGTACGAGGATAAGACTATGAAATTACCAGCTCCAATGTTCTTTAGAGAGATCGAAGAGAAAGTAAAGAAGTATGATGAGAAGTGTTTTAAATTGGTGGGTGTTGTAGAGGATGGTGTTTTGAAGGTTCGCAAGGTATGCGATTAAGTGAAAGAAGACACTACCTTTATGCCATTCATCCAACCGATGCGGAGAATGTGTATGATTACTACATAGGGGTTTCAAATGCCCCTGATCGAAGATGGGTATCTCACAAAAAGGATGCAGAGAAAGGTAGCTACTACACTGTTCACCAGAACATGCGAGAGATGCCAGTATCTTTTACTGTCCTTGAAGAAGGTACTGAAGATGAGATTTATACAAGGGAATTTGAACTCCGCCCACTTAAAAACATAGGTTGGAACATGGCTCGTGGTGGAGTGAAAGCCTCTACACGTAAACCTCCTCGAAAGGTTCAGTATTCCTTACGTAAGTTATTCCTCTCTGCCTTACCGCATAGTCTCAGAGAACATAAGTTCATAAAATTAGTACTCAGTAAGGGGCTACACTACAAGCCATCTTGTTCATTCCGAGTAAAGAATAAGGACTACAAGTATGTGTATTCTCAATCCAATACTAAAAGAATGAACAAGTTCCTTTCATTCGATAAGACTATCAGGGGTATTATAAAAGTGTTTCTACCTAAATAGCCTTATAGCTGGAAGCAGATTAGCGCTTCTTCTTTTCTTCCAGAATCACTACAACTACGGGCTCTTTCTTTGCCTTAGGATCTACAATGTTTTTGTTATAGTCCTGTAGTGATTTTGGTTGATATGAGCAATCTTTCATTTCCCCTCCTATCCCTTTGTAAGGGTTTAGTTTATACCATCGTTTTTCCATGACAGCGAGTTGTTCATTTATGATAGCCGCCATCTCTGGTTGAGTGGTTGATGTGGCTATCTCTTTCATAAGACCCAAAGCAGTTTCTGCAATCTGCCAATCTGAATCTCTAATAGCTCGATAGAAGTCGTGCTCTATCCAGCCTGAGTCGTGATAGCCAAACATACATTAAATCCCACTAATTCCAGACATTCCAGACATAGCCCCATCATAGGCTGGAGCAGCTTTCTTTTTTCTTTTTGGAGTCAAAGCAGCTGTATCAGACATTGCTTGGTCGAATCCACTACTGGTAGACCCCTGAGCAATCTGATTACTTGCAGTAGTACGTGCACCTTGTATTTTTTTACTGGCTTTCTTAGCTAAACCCATTTTTTTCACCTCTATAATTTATTTGAAAGGCCGGATTGCTCCGGCACATTATTAACGTTGTTGATTACGATTCTTACGTCTCTGTCTACGATTATTACCCTTAGGTTGCATCATAGCTTCAACAGCAGATACCTCTTCTCCAGCCTTCATAGCAGCAAGGTCATCCCTCAATGCACGCATAAGATCAATGTCGATTTGATTCATGTTGTTACTAAGAATTTCACGAAGTTCCTTTCTAGTAGCAGCAGTCAACTTACCGTTATTATCTTCAGCTTCGATTAAAGCCCTCCTAACCAGTCTTTGCTTGGTCTCAATAACTTCTTTGTCAGGAGAACGTCCTTCACGAGGAAGTCTTTCTCTGCCAGTGTGTGCAGTAATAGCCGCATCCCTAGCTTGTTCAGCAGCAGCTTTCTCATCAGCAGTCATACCTCTCTGAGTTGAGATGCCTTCTGCCATACGAGCAGCAGTCTCACCACGACGTTGGATGTTATCACCTACACGCCCTCTCGGTGTGATACGTGAAGAATCCTTACCAATTGGAGAAGCAGGACCATCACTTATTATAATACCGTCGACACTTCCATCATCCATCATCAGGCTAGCACGACGAAGAGTTCCAGGAACACTTGTAGCACCTTGAGTGCCTGTGTCAGTAGATAGAGAGCCAATACCCTCCAGACCAGCCATTTGACCTTTTGTAGCACGGTTAGGTTTAGCAGCTTCCATATACGCAGCAGTTACATTGGACTGTTTGATAACACGACCATTCTTAGTCAGCTTGGCTACCAGCTTACCACCTTCACGAACTACTTTCAGACCACTACGATCACCACGGGGGATGTTCATACGTGTAGCAATCTTACTAAGGTTAGGGATGGCATCACCAGTTTTAGCATCAGAAGGTTTATAACCCTCACCTTCACCAATGTCAGAACCAACCATCTCACCACTGTAAGGACTTTGCATTCCACGAGCAGGACCTTGAGGTTTCTCTTGCTTCACACCTTCCATGGCATTGAGAACGATATCTGGGATCTGTCCATTTTTCAGTTCTCTATTGACAGACGGCATCAATGGATTACCCATATCATCCACACCTGCAAATAGATTTAGATTGTCTTGGACAAACTTCGTAGCATCCGCAACTTCTTCAGCACGAGTTTTCTTACCGGCAGAACGGCGTTCTTGTGTCAGCGCATCACGAGTTTCAGAACCTTCACGAACCATTCTACGATGAGCTACCATACCTTCACCAGCACCTTCTTCTACACCTTGCTTACGTGGAGCACTAACAGCACTCAAAGCACCAGCAGACTGTGTAATCTTAGGAGCAGGAGAAGAGTCTTGACTACGAGAGCCTACACCACTATCTACAATAGCTTGTCTAATCTTACCTTCCAATTCACCACTGGCTCCATCTATCATGAAGTCATTGATTATTGTCATTCGATTAGTAGCCTTATCCACAGCTTCACGATGTCCTTTGGTAGTATCAGATACAAAAGAAATCTTCTGACCACCAATAGTTCCGGACTCACGAAGTAATCCACCCTCTGTAAAGAAGATAGCTCTACGCTTGGCTACGGCAGCTTCACGCTTAGCTGGATCTTTCAGACGACGTACACTGTTGGAGTTTTCGTAATCTTCAATCATCTGATTAGCTCTTTCATAATCCTTCTTCAAAGAATCACTGTAGTTTGTAGAAGCAACACGGAAGTCCTTGCTAGCAGCATCAGTCAACTTAGCAGCTAGTTCCAAAGGTTCATTACGGACTGTATCAACAATCTCCTTAACCTTCTTCTGACGCTTACGTTGAGCCTTATTACCAACAGGCATAGCATCGGGATTAGCCAGTTCAGTAGCAGTGATACCAAGTTCCTTAACAGCAGGAATCTCATTAACCAACACATTGAACAGACGGTCTGTATCCAGCTGTCTATTGATATTACGGTTCTCAGTAGGACGCATAGCAGCCACCACATCTTGAGCTGTCATTTGAGTTTCATTACCACTACCGATGTCAATACGTGAAGCAGACATACCTTGTGGGAACATAACACCAAATGCAGTCACCAGAGAACCATCTTCCTTGGAACCCATGAAGGAACCAGCAGTGTTCTTCTGAAGCAGCAGACGTTTAACTACCAGCTTAGCTACGTTATCCACATCTGTGGCAGCTTGACTTTCCTTGACGAGAGCTTCATAAGTAGGAGCATCTTTAGCACCAAACAGTGCAGGAAGACCATAAGCCTTCGGACGACCACCCTTACCATAAGCACCAGAAGGAACGTTTTCATTCTGACGTACAATGTTTAGGAGTTCATCAATATCACCCTGAGATAATCTACCAGTGTTGATAGTTCGACCTGTACGAGTTTGTAATCCCTCTACTTGAGCCATCAGTTGCTCTTGTGCTTGCTTGGACATACCATTATAAAGATTGTCTTGCAGGTAACCACCCAAGTAATGATTCCTCATTACCTCTTGTTCACCACGAGTCAAACTCTCATCAGCAAAGATATCTCTTACAGCCTTAACAACATCAGCAGAAAGAGTTTCATTATCAGCAAACCATTTCTTTGGAGAACCACTTCTACGTTCTTCATCCTTACCCAAGACTTCAAACTCACCCTTCTCATTCCTACGACCAGGAACAACAGGGGCATCAGTAATGGTCTTAGACACCAGATTACCAGCAGCATCCATAACAATGTCTCTGGTTTGAACAGGAACATACTTCTTAGCCTTAGGGTCCCAAACAACGTTCTCGACATCGTAGTCTCTGTTACGACCACGGGTAGTAGCACTTGTTCCAGGATACGCTGTCATTGAACCAAATGGAACTGAACGATAACCTTCACCAGCACGGCCTACGGATTCCCTAGTAGCCTTACGGGACTCACCTTCATAAAGACCTTCTTTACTTGTGCGAGCAGCAGTAGCACTCAACAAATCAGCAGCAGTAGATAGACCACCACGCATACTTGGAGCAGTTACGTAATCAACAGGATCACGATAAAGCATTTGAACATCTGGACTATCGAAATCACTCAAACCAGTTAAGGCAGAACGAAGGGTACCAGCATCAGATACCTCTGTAACACCATCAGTCCTACGAACTCTCTTTTGCAGACGACTATGCAGGGCATTGTTATCTTCACGTACTCGACCTTTTGGATCATAAGAACCTTGGAAGACGTAATCATTACCAGTGATATAGTGGAAGTTCTCGATGATGTGCTTCTTGGTAGCAGCATTACGTTTGATACGCTCTTCTGCTTGGTGAGGCTTTTCACCCTTTGGAGCTTCTTCCATTGCACCTTCAATAGCTGCAAACTTCTTCAACTGGTGAGCTGTTAGATTCAAACCAGTCTGAATATTAAAGTCCATAACTTGGTCATCAGTTAAATCTTCACGAATAACAGTCTTCAGCTTATCATGGAATGCGATGATATCAGCGGACTCTGCTTGTCTCTTGGCATTACGTTCTTCTTCTGGAATAGTCTTACCATTATGCCTATCAGCAAATTGCTGTAACCAACCTTGGGTATCTGTTCCTCGAACAAATCGATTCTTCTGTAAGCCTTCAAAGTAGGTTTCGCTTGCCTTAGACATACGGCCTCTTTCTTTGATTTCCTCAACAGCACGTTTAACTGCTTGACGATAACGAACGAGTTGTGTTTGATATTCACGAACACTTGCTGTATCACCAATGTCAATACCGAGACTTTCATCATTGGAACGACGAGTAGGCTTACCTTGCTGATCAACAGGAAACAGGCTCTCTACGTAGTTAGCCAGTGTTTCAATGTCATATTCATTACGGATACTTACACGGTTAAAGGAATTAGATTTACCAATCGGAATAATCTCTCCAGTAACAGAATCATAACCATCATACAGGGCAGCAACATCTGGATCTTGCTTAGGTAGATACACAGGAGGACGACCTTCAGCACGAGTAGCATTACTCAGACTCAAAGTATCAGCAGTATTACCACGAATCTGTTTAGCAACATTATCGTAGAACTGATTAAGTCTTCCAGCTTCATAGAGGTAATCATTTAGATTACGCAGTTGAACCAATTGAGCACGAGTACTCTTACTGGACAAGTTCTGCTCTGCTTCACGAATCAAAGAGCCCACATAAGTTTGAATCTTATGAGACATCTTAGGTGTCATCAATTCATCAGAAGCAACCTTACCAAGTAACTGATTCCAAATGTTATAACGTCTTTCCAGTTTAGGGGCCATAGCAGTTCCTTTACGTTTGGCTTCTTCAGCCTTCTCACGTAAGGTCTCTACGAACTCTTCAAGTCCCATGACAGGCTCTCTACGTTCAGATACACGTTTCTCAATAATAGGCTTACCCTTGGAATCCAGCTTACCTGTATCCTCGGAATGAGTGGTTCTGATTGTCTTTTGATAACCATCGATAACGTTAGATTTCAAAGTATTAACTTCATCATTCTGCTTAGCTGCAGTTTCCGATAATTTTGCCTTAACATCATCAGGTAGGTCAGTCTGTACCACATCATTTAGAGCATCATCAACTAACTGACGATTACTGTCTATATCACCTTCTAACCGCTTATTCAGACGATCCAAAGAATTCATCAAAGCACGGTTTTCAAGTTGCTCAACCATGTCTCGAATGTTGTTGTTAAACATGGACATATTTTGTTTCCAAGTACCATCCTTCAACATCTCTTTGAGTTTAGGGTCAATAACTTGACGAGCAATAACATTAACGGTATCAGTGAAATCTAAATCCTTGTAAGGGTCGAAGTCAGCATCCAGAGCAACCAACTTACCAATCAGAATATCCTTGTTAGCACGAATGTCGTGCAACATGTGAGGACTCTTCAGGGTAGGAGAATCAATACCAGAAGGACCTGTATTGCCAGTAGCTTGTTCGAGGATAATCATATCTTCGATAGCATTGGACAGACCAGCTAAGTCTTTATTTTCAGCAGCCTTGATACCTTCTTTAAATGTACCTTCCAGACCCTTTTGACTTTCAAAGGTAGCTTCATCCAACGCATCATACGTTCTCAGATCACCCTCGGTTTCATCATCATAAGGAATCTCAGGGGCATCATCATCAGACAGGTCAAAACCTTTCTCTGCCATAGTAGGGACTTCACCATCACGAATCTGACGTAATGCATCAGAACGTTCTTCATCAGTCAATCCAGCTACATCTTCAAAGTATCTACCAAGGGCAGCATCTTCCTTCCATGAACCGGTATCATCAATTCCAGCCTTGGCATCACGAACCTTTTGAAGTTCCTTATCCAGCTTAGGGTTGTCAAAGATACTATCTCCGTATGTGGCATCTTCTTTCTTGAGCTTAGCAATATCTTCATAAGAATAACCGTTATCAAGAAGAATCTCTTCCGCTTGTTTAGTGTAGAGCATGTTATAAAGACGCTCCAACTCACCCTTACGGAACTTATCCAAATCACCCATTTCAAAGTTAACACCAAACTCTAAATCACGAACCATCTCAGGATCACGATTATTAGTTACTTGTCTCAATTCTGCTTTGGTCAGATTAGGTGTGATACGACGGAAGTCCTCAAGCATTGCTTGCTTCTTACCTTCAAAGGTAGTATAACGAGCACCAGCATCAGCCATTCTCTGGGAGAGGAGTTCATCACGAATCATCTCAACGTTGCCATCACCGATACGGCGACCATACTTATCCAACTTAACATCTACAGTCTCACCACTGGAATCCTCATAAGAACGATCTCCATAGAAACCTTCTTTCAAATCCATAGGTGTATCCAGACTCTCGTTATAAGCTGCTACAACGTTACGGAGACCCGCACCATACTCTGTATCCATACGAGTGATCATACTCAAATCAGCATTCAGCATGTCTGCATCATTATTCTCAATTGCAGTTTTAACACGACGAACAGTACGTTTCAGGGCATTGATTTGAGCACGGATAGTTGGGTGTTCAGAAACAAAACCTTCATCCAATTCTTCTTTGCTGTTCTGATAACGAATGTTTGTATTGGCTAACTGGAATACATAATCCTGTGTGACTCGTTGAACTGTATCATCCAAGAATGAATCCAATACTTCACGATTAGAGAGGTTTTCAATCTCATCTCCAATCTGTTTCTCGCTATTACCATTATAGGTGGAAGCAGAAATACCAAGTTCTTCACGGGCCTTCTGTTCTTCCTGCAAACGTCTAGCATTAGCAGCTGTGCCAACAGCACCACCTTCACCAGCAGGACCAGTAGTCTTGGTAGCAGTATTCTCTGTAATGATTTCTGCCATACGACTACGAGTGTTATTTACTTGGGATTCACTAACAGTCTTCTGAGCAGATAACTTCATAATCCTATCATAGAATTGCTTATAGATCTTAGCATCTAATCCATCAGGTAGCTGATTATAAGTTTGCTTCAGGGAGTTCAGTTTAGAGGCCTTATCCTTAACAGGTGCTTTCTCTGTAGGACTAACAATGAATGAAGGAAGCTCTGGTTTAACAGGGGCACTGTCCTTTAACTCATTATTGATTCTACGTGTAAGCCCAGCAAAACTTCCTGCCAAACCTTCTGCCATGGAATTAGTATCCAGCAGACCTTTCACACCAGTGGCAAATGTAGCTTTCTTATCTTCTGGAAGGGCATTGTAAGCTTCCAGTAGTTTAGCAGCCCTTTCAGCCTTCTGTCTTTCAGCAGTAGAATCATTTCTAGCAACGTAGGGTTCAATAGCTGTAGGAGAAGTAGTACGAGTATTAACTTGCTCTTCCTTCTGCTTGGCTTGTGCTTCCTTAGTAGCCTTCTCTTCATCCAGACGAGTTTTAAGACTTTCTAGTTCAGCCTCAAAAGCTTCTTCTGTATCTATCTGATCCTTCTCACTGGCATTAGAGAACTTATCAATCATGTCTTCGATAGTTGCTTTGGTTTCATCATCTAAGTCATAATCTTTAAATGCCTCATCAATACGACGAGTAGCTTCAGCTTTAACAGTTTCACGACGTTGAGTCTCAATCCTTCTTGCTTCTTGTTCTTGAACACGAGTGTCGCGAGCATTACCCTTCGCCTGCTTTTGTTCAGGAGTCTCTGCTGTGAACTCTTTCTTGAATTCAGACAAAGGCATCTCTTTGGTATCACCAGTAGCAGTTTTATACTCTACTTGGTCCTTATGTGTTAGGTTAACACTCACTTCACTGCCATCCTTACCGATAAAAGTATCTCCGGCATTAACACTATGGGTCCTAATCTGCTCATCAGGGATAGTATCACCTTCAGTATTACGAGCAGGGTCGGCATCAGCCACAACCACTCTGGCAGGTCTAACCACATCTCCATCTTTTACAATAGCAGGTCTATCAACACTAACTATTTCAAGATACTGAGAACCATCTGTATTACCTTTAAAAGCATTCCTGTGCTCATTACCTATAGCATTATCAGATAACTCAACCCTACCATCTGCTACATTATATAAGTCCCCTACCTTTACAAAATCTCCAGTAGAGTAACCCATGTTTCCAGCAGCCTCGGTAAGGGCTTCCAGTGCACCTATACGGGCATCATATTGTTCTTGTGTAATCTCACCTGACTGTAAAGCCTCATCCATATTACTACGGAGCTTATAAGCTTCAGAGATCGCATCGACAACATTATCATTGGTTAGTTCATCACCTACTATCGCAGTTAAACGTTCTTCACGTTTCCAAATAGATTTAGGAACATCCTTACCTTCTTGCTCAGCCTGCCTACGATTCTTAGTAGATTTACCAGGTTCATAGTTTTTCTTACGGAGCTGAGATACAGGAACATCGAACTGTTCAACACCATTCTCATTAATGAAATCAACGGATTGGTCTGGGTCAGTCATATCACCATGTACTTTGGTAATCTTAGCAGATTGGTCGCCACTACGGAATACATCCCCAACAGTAATATTATCAAAAGCATCTGCTTCAGGAGTTGATGGGGTAGGTGTTGATGTAGGAAGAACCGGAGCTTGCTGAACAGGAGTTTGAGTAGAACTAGATTTATCAAGACCTGCAAGATGATCTCCAATAGCCTTCATGTTGCTTTCAACGATAGAGTAAGCATTAGGGGTCTTATTAGCTACAGGTGTTTGAGCCATGTCCTTATTCAGTGTTTCAACTACACTAAGAGGAGAGCCAGGATTTCCCAAAGTCTTACCAGAAATATGACCCATGTAGGCCAGACCAACTGAAGTATTGGCCTTATCCGCATCATCTAAGTTAGTCATAAATTTACGTGAATCACCTAAACGATAATTCAATTCTTCCGAGATAGCCTTTAGTTCAGGAGAACCATAGAAATCATTTATTTGCTTAGTAGATAATTTATTAATCCATCCACCATCTGGCTGAATACCACCGAAAGGATACCACTTACCCGCAGGAACGTCCTTCTTACCACCCAGACCAGTGGACATATAGAAAGGAATATTCTTACCACCGATGTTAATAACAACAGTAGGTCTGCCTCCCCCATCCAGGATAGGGCCCTGTGCAACTATTTTATTCAGTAGGAACTTACCATCAGGACCTCTCTGTATGTTATCAGGATCTATCTGTGCAACATGCATCATAACCATGTTGTCATTCACTTCACGAGCCGCCCAATCAGCAAGAGGACCAGTAGGCAATGGACCCTTGTCAGTTCCAGCAGATACCTCATCTGCTTGTCTGGANTCAACATAAGTCACTTCTTCTGGGTCTGTGAATCTAACCAGTACCTGATTAGCATCATAGAGTCCAACTACTTCCATATCACCAGCAGGATTGCCGTCTGTCACAGTAGTGCCGATTAGGTCCTCTACTCGTTGTAAATCTTCGGCAGTAGGTTGGGTAGGCTCAACTGTTTCCGTTGCTTGTGGAGCTTCTGTGGAGGCCTCAGGCCTACTTGTAGGCACACTTGGAGCTTC
>NTHP01001273.1:2667-19801 GCA_003416845.1 Oplegnathus fasciatus | reverse complement strand
TACTGTTTCTGCTTGTGGAGCACTAAACAGTTCTTGGAAACGATCCATAGGAACAGTGGTAGTAAGACCATCTTCATCTGACAGAGTAACACCATCACGAGAGATACCTTCAACTGTATAACTATTGCCACGAGCATTTACAAACACATCATCAATGTTAGGACGAGCTACAGAAGGGGCCTGAGACTGCGTAGGAGCCTCTGTACGGGGCGTTCTCTGTTGAGAGGTATCAATAGTCCCCTCACCTACACGAGAGCCCATACCGCCTCTACTGGCCTGCTGTTGATAACGGAAACCTTCACTATCAGCACCTAAGGACATTGTAAGCTCCTTAGCCATTGAACGGAATTTATTCTCCATCTTACCAAAATTCATCAGCATAGAGTCATCTACGAGAATACGTTCTCCTGCTACATCCAGATAACCATCTTGTCCAATGTTAGCAGTCAATTGCATGAAGTCCTGATAAGCAGCACGCACTTCATCCTTAACAGCACGCTTCTCTTGAGTATTCTCTTTGTTAGCAAACTGTTTAGCACGGGCAGATAAACCACCTTGCTTACGGATAGCAGTATCAATACTCTTGTAGCCATCAGATAGGAAGCCAAGCTTATTGTCGTTATTGGTCATCTCCAGGTCATTCTTATGCTTCATCAAAGTCTTACGAGTGTTGTACCACTTCTTAGCTTCAGTGAAATCATCGTTAGCCAGAGCATCTTCAAGAAGACCATTATTGTTCACTTCATAGAGTGCGGCATCAACGGCTTCAATAGCACCTGCTACATCATTGGATTCTTTATCCTTAACTTGACGGGCTTTGAGGTCAGCCTTATCAAAGAAATCCTTCTTGAACTCTCCATAAGAAGAAGAGGCAGTAACCTCATTATCACCAGACAGTTGCTTAATCTTGATCTCAAGGGCTATCTGTTTGTTGAGAAGCTTATTGGCTACTTTCTTCATGCCTTTATTAGCAAGACGATTAGCTTCCACTTCAAAACCGGAATCATCTAACATTTGCTTAAGAAGTTCAGCCATCAGTTTAGATTTTGTTCTGGAAACTTCTAAGTCATCTTCTGCATCTTTAACTTTACGTTCAGCAGCCGATACACCCTGACCAGATTTTTTAGCCTCTGTAAGTTCTTTCTTGGCTTCCTTTAACTTCTCTTCAATTTTAGACGTATTACGAAGAACCTTCTTAGCATCATAAAGAGCAGGATTAAAATGTTCCTCTACAAGTTCACTGTATCTAACATTAGCCTTCTTTTCTTGCCGATCTTGTAGGAATGTTTCAGCACGAAATTGCTTACGAAGACTAACAGCCTCTTCACTATCTGTTAAATCCAAGGAGTCAATGGTATCATTGGCTTGCTTTTGGAATCTCTTTTGGACGCGGTTCCCCGCAATAGTGGCACCAGCAGCAGCAGTTGGAGCAATCATAGCAGCACCTGCACGAAGGGCAGCTTTAGGAGACTGAATGTATTCATTAACACGAGCCTCTGTTAGCTTACCATGCCCCTTCCATGAATTTTTGGACTGTTTGGCAATACCAAGAATATCGTTAATAGCTACGATATCCGCAGCAGTCAGTTCCCTACCAAGAGAACCTTCTGCTCTATCAGCCATCTCAGCAGTCAGTTTTCCTTCACGAAGAACAGAATCTAGTAACTGCATTTCAGGCTTACCTGCTGTTTCAAAACCAAATGCTTTACCAAGTTTCCCTGTAAGAATACCGTAGTTTTCAGTCATGGCTGATTTAGGAAGACCGAACTTACCACCAATCTTGTCTTTCAAAGGAACGTCCCCTAAAACCTTAGAGATAGCCTCACCAGCACGACCAGAGGTAGAGTCCAATCCAGCAGTGGCCAGTTCTTCTTGTCCAAGAACCATACCCCAGTCTTTGGCTGTTTTAAGATTATGAGCAGCCTCGACAGTATCCATTTGAGGGTCTACGGAATCCACCAATAAACGTTTACGAGCCCCCTCCATGTCTTCATTAAACAGGTCATAATTGTCTTTTGCTATTTGCCATTCCGGAGTTCCTTGGCTCAGGTTAGACATTTCTTGTTCGGCCTGCGCAGCAGCATCCCGAGCATTTCGATATCCAGCATCTGACTCAAGATCACTTTGAATTTTATCTTTAATTTTTTGCTGAGTAGCTTGGAAACCACCAATCTCTTGTTGCCTAACCTTACCAGAACCACCGAGAGCTTCACGAGCTTGACCGAAGATACCCACACGAGCATTAACATCTCCAGGGATAATACTGCCAGTTGAATCAGTAGAGGGAGTAGAACCAGTCTCTGCTTGATAGGCAGTAGAGAACTCTGGCATTCCACGGATAGCATCTGCAATATCAGCTTCTTTATAAGTCTTAGATGGCTGACCATTACGAACACGTTCTGCATTCTCTTGGGCAAACTTAGCATTCACTTTCTGAATAACAGTAGGATCTTGAGCTAGCTTTTGAATTACGTTATCTTCCAAACCTTTATAGGTTCCACGCATATCCAGTGGAGAAGTAGCGGCATTAAAGACTGCGCCAGTAGCACCACCAAGGATAAGAGCATCATCCAAACCTTCTGTAAGGTCCCTGTTAAAGGCCGCATTATAGTTAATCTGAGAGGCACCAGAGGTCATTACGTCAGTAGCAAGATTACCACCAAGAGTAGCAAGTTGTCGTTTAGCTACACCCCAGCCTTTAAGCTTACCACCTGTTTGTGTAACAGCCTTACTAATCATACCACCAGTACCCATGCCAAGAGCATCAATACCTAACTGAGTAAAGGTAAGTTGAGCAGCAGCTCCACGGTCCCTTTCCTGACCCATAGATACTTGTTGGCTGAGTGTATCGCCATAGTTTACAGCAGCTGTCCCACCCAGAGCCAAGGCAATACCAGCAGGACCTAATGCAGAGCCAACAGCAAATGCAGCCAGTTCAGGAGCACCACCAGCTACACCCTCGATAATCTGACCGCCAAGGTTACGAGAACCCAGATGTGGAGTAGCTTCTTGTTCAGCACGAACTTCATCTGCTGTCTTACGCAATCCTGCAGCAGTTTCATCAGCACCAAACAGTTGAGCAACGTCAGCACCTGTTTCAGCCAGGCCTGCCTTTACTCGTTGTTTTCCACCTTCGTAGGCACCGTACATACCCTCTGTATAATCACCTTCACCACGAAGTTTTCTTTCACCAAGAATAATGTCTTGTCTTGATCTTTCGTCTAAATCTTTCCAAGCAACCCTACCGCCATCTTTATAATAAGTTTGTTGGTCTAACCCATAAGGGACCTCAGGTGTTGCTTGTAATCCTTGCTCTTGAACCGCAATGTTTGGAACCACTGGACGAGCATTTACATCAATAATTGCCATTTTATACCTCTTTAAAATAGTTGCTGAAAAGTGTTTCTACCTAATAGCCTATTAGCTGGAAGCAGAAAGGATTGAAATGCTTCCAAGACTACTAGGTAGGAACAAAGACAGCAAACTTGATGAATACTGTCCTATTTACGAACCATATTGTCTATGTACCCAACCCATATCGTAGGAGGGGTACCATTGATTATCTTTAAGTCCGAGTGTACTATCCATTGCTGGTGGTGTTAACTTACCAGTCTTAGTATTCATCTCGTACCCATAACTAACTTGCATTTTCTGTACAATATCATTACGTAATCGCATGATAGATTCTCTTGCCACTTGTTCATTACCACTCAATAGCTTCTCAGCTATCATACGGGCATTGTCTGCTTCCGTCATAGATGGGTTAGAACCAAACTTCTTCATTTCTTCAGCAGACAATGTACTTATGAATCGTGTTAATTCTGCCTGTATAGCAGCATACTCATCAGGACTAATACCGTCGGCAAGTTTACCAACACCTTCAGGTAGAACCTTACCTGCTGTTTTCTCGTAGAGGCCAGCATACCAAGGAACCATCCCTCCCTTACCTTGTCTCAATAGGAAGTCCGCACTTTCTAACTTATTCATATCTTGACGGGACTCAATAATCTTCCCTTTAACAGAGGAGATTTCCTCTCTACGCATTTTAGCTGTCTCTGCCTGAACCTTGGCAATATCAGCATTCTTCTTCTCAAGTTCAGCTTGGTCGGTAGCAGATGTAATCTTAACTGGGTTGCCATCCTTATCTCTGGAATAACCTTTATCCAATAAGGCATAGTCTTGATAACCCTTGGAGATAATAGAACGAACTTCCGCCCAGTTGTTTGTAGCCATTGCTTCTGAAAGAGCTTCCTGATCTTCTGGATTCACATACTTACCAATCTGTTCAGTAAGTTTCATAGCAGCAGCCTTATCTGGATTCTGTTTCCACTGTGCGACTGCACCAGCAAGACCAAAGCCCATTGCCTGTCGAGCATTAGCTCCACCCAGAGATGCTACAATACCTGTAAGACCACCCATAACAAGGGCCTTCTTAAGTTGATTATCTTTAGAGATAACATCAACCATCGAATCCCACATACCTTTATTCTGAGGTTTGGTCATACTCTGAATCATAATCTCTTTATCGAGACGATTCATGTTATTCTGTGGATTATCGAAGTCAGCAGGGAGAACCTTTTCTTCTGTTTTGATAACATCATCGTTTTTGCCCTCATTCATCCATTGAGGGCCTTGAACGTGGACTACTTCCTGTTCAGGAGGTAATTGGGCAGGCGGAGCTTCTTCTGGGGAAAAATCAGCTTCTGGAATGCTATCTTTTCCGGGAGTAGGCAAATCACCACTAGTAACTTGACCTCCCTCTTTAACCTTCTGTGCTTCACGGTATCGACGGTAAAGATCCTCATCCTCTTCTAAGATTGTCTCTACCATCCTGTCCTTCATAATCGGGGTGAAACCATCATAGTCTGGATTGTAACTTCTAGCCTTTTTATTTATCTCTTCCATAATATCATTATAGGCTTGATTCTCAGTACCCGAAGGAGGAGAGATATCTTCAGGACTTGCCTCAGTGTCCACACCAGTCAACGCCCCAACAGTAGGAGTTTGAGGGCCACCAGCAGCACGTAGCGCCATCTGGGCATCTTCCAGTCTCTTTGGTGTTTGTTTTGCCCATAGGCTTGGACCATCACCTGTTTCGTTAAGAGCTAACTCATCTGCAGCCTCATTGAACTTACCATTCTTCATCAGGTCATAAGCTTTGGGGAACTTATCCTTCCAACCAGGACCCATCTGGTAGTTCATATTGGTGATAGCATCTACAACTCTGTCATCGCGATTAGTGAAATCCTTGGTCATAGAGATAGCTGAGTTACGAGCGGCTCTAAGGTCATTGTCAAACATCTTGTCAACATCAGTACCACCCCAAACATCACCCTCTTTATAATTCTTCAGTTCCTCTGGGGTGAGTTTATGACCACGACCAACGGTAAGATTACCTGTGCTGTCCTTGTAGACTACATGCTGACCTTGCTCATTTATATTGGTTCCTTCTCGTTCTTGAATAAGATCACGGTAGGTAGTTCCCGGTGGAGCTGCTTCTGTCGTCTGTTGTTGGGTTTGCTGTTGAGTTATAGCTGGTTGTGTCGTAGCAGGCTGAGCTGTTTGAACAGATTGATTATTAACAACCGCATCTTGTGGAGGGATAACGTCAGAGGCATGTGCCTGTGGGAAGAATGAAGACATCGGTAGCCCATTCGCTCCCGTAGTAATCTGCTCGTTATTCACTGTAACCGGACTAAACCAGTTGCTAAACCAACTATCATTTGGTTGCTCTTGGATAGATTTACGTCGATTCTGGTAAGAGAAGGCTGATTCTCCGTTACCCGACATAAGAGCTTTTTGTTGAAGACTTCTATCAATTGTCTTAACAGCATTTTGTTTAAATTCTTGTTCAGACATCACTTGAGGTTGCATAGGCTTAACGGCATACATACCATTAATCATTGGGATTTCTCCCTGCCTCACTGTCTGCTGGGCTCTATCTTGTTCTACGTTTGTATTGTAGACAGGAGATTGAATAGGTTTAATTGGATACATGAGACCTCCTTAAAGACCCAATAGTTGTTTTTGCCTTCCAGCAATTCTTTGGGATACTTGTGAATTCAAGGGGTCAGACATATTGGACATATTTCCTGTAAGATTGTAAAATCCCTTCATACCTTCATCTGGCTTATAACGATAACCACCACCTCCACGAACACTTGCAGATCCAGGACCTGTTCCTTGACCTACATTCCAGTTGGCATCAGGTACCCACTCCTTCCAACTACCACCGCCTTCTTCTGCTAACTCCTTTTCAACTATTTGTGCCTGTGCGTTAGCTACGGATTTATCAAGTGCGGTAACGTTCGTACCGTTTTCAATCTTATCTGGTGTCTTTCCAGAATGTACTTGTTTGATCGAATTATCTATAGTTGCAACATTGATACCATTTTTAACTTCTGGGCTTTTACCACCTAAACTAAAATCATCGTATGCCTTGTTTGCATTGTTTGGCATTTGAATCTGGATTGGTTCTGGTTTTAGTCCAAAAGCATCTACCACTCCATCCTTAACACTGTCAAGCATTGAACTCATTGTCCATACCTCCTAATCCAGACAACCCTGTGAGTGTTCCATCTAAAGGTTGTTTCTTCTTCTTTGTTGTTCCTAAAATCTGTCCATCCAAATCAATATCTGAATCATAATACCCATCTTCAGGTGTATAGTTCGTAGAGGACATTGTTGGATTACTAACCTGATTCAGAGCGCTTTGATGGGCACCTTGCATAGCCGCTTGTTTGGCTTGTGCTTCTGCTTGCTGTTGAGCTATAAGTTGTTTAGCTGTAGTTTTAGCTCCCATCTTAGCCCATTCCGCACCAGACATACCGGCAAAACCAGAAGAGGTACTTGCTGTCGTACCTGCCGTAGTAGATGCTCCTGCCGTGCCACCAGCCGCTGTGCTACCTGCACCCATCAAAGCTGAACCACCGAACATAGTCCCTAAAATAGCAGCAGCAGTATCACCAGGGCGTGTTTCAGATTCAGTCGCAATCTTATCATACAACTCTATTTTACGGAGAGGGTTTATTTTCTTATCTACCTTGGCGAAGGGCTCTACTATTTTAGAAGCACCTTTATTGACAGCACGAGGTAGTTGTTCGTTCATAACTTTATGATACTTACCCTCGTCACCACCAGTTAGGTGATACATCAAATCACCTTCCTTTCCAAGCTCAGTGATCCAACTTGCGTACTTATCTTTTTCCTTGCCCTTGTTTTTAGTTACCACTGTTACCATAATTTACAGGCCTCCAATACCACCAATACCAGCTAGGACACCTTTCTTCTTCTTGGGGTCAATCTGATCACTAATGTCTGTGTCCATTGATCCAGTCATTTCTGAAGAATCCAACCCCTTAGGGGTATAGTCTTGACCTTTGCCAGCAGTCTTACGTGAAGCCAATGCCTGTTGATTCATAGCTTGCTGCTTAGCCTGTTGCTGTTGAGCATTTTGTTCATTCTTCAAGCCACCCCTGATAGCACCCTTGGTAAGTTCTTTACCTAGACTTTTCTTAGTGGTTTCTTCTGCTGCTGTAGTAGCTGCTGCCTCTGTGGAGAGTGCTCCCTGTTTAGCTGCTAGATTAGATTTAGCACCACTAACCATTTCACCAAAACCTGCTTGATTAGATAACGTACCTTTCAAGGCAGAACCAGCCTTACCACCTTTAGCAACAACGTCAGCACCCTTAGCAGCCTTGGTAGCTACTTCTGCTCCCTTGGCAACCTTAGTAGCAGCATCAGCACCTTTCGCAACAGTCGTAGCAGCCTTAGCTCCCTTAGCTGCTGTTGTAGCAGCCTTGGCACCCTTTGCAACAGTACCCGCTGTTTTAGCGGCCTTAGCAGCCGTAGCAGCAGTCTTAGCAGCAGCAGCACCTTTTGCGGCAACACCCGCACCAGCAGCAGCACTACCAGCAGCCCCTGCTGCGGCACCCGCACCAGCTGTTCCAGCAGCAGCCCCACCTGCAGCAGCTCCTGCTCCCGCAGCAGCACTACCAGCAGCAGCAGCACCAGCACTTGCTGCACTACCAATGGCACTTGCTGCTGATGAGAGGGCACCTATAATACCAGCTATAATAGCCATAATCTTATCTCCTTATAGGGTGCCTGCATAGGAACTACCTATGCTGCCCATCATGTTCATCATTGAATTCATCATCTGATTACCACCAGAGGATACACTCACACCACCAAGACCACCAGCACCTTGTGCAATACCACTATACCAGCCCACCAGATTCTGAGGAGCCATCCATTGGTTCATAGCATTTTGATAGTTAATCATTTGGTTTTGCTGATCGAAACTCATCTGACCTGTACCGGCTTGAAGCATGTTATTCATACTCTGTTGATAAGTATTACCGGCTGCTCCCAGAAGACTTTGAGCACCTGACATAAGACCTTGTTGTCCTTGTGCATAGGTACTTAAACCAGACAATCTAGCTTGTTCATTAGCCATCGCCTGTTGCATAGTTGTATCATAAGAATCACTGTACAACTTGGACATTGTCGCAGCTTGATTAGAGGCCAACTCACCAGAAGCCATACCTGATGCTAACTGGGTACGAGAACTACCTACGTTACCATCACCAGCAGCTTTACCATAGATTTGACCAGTGCTTTGAGCCATAGCCTTATCCAACTGTTTCATGCTAGCAGCATTCATATCTTCCAAATAAGCTTCTTTACCAGCCATCAATGTAGCAGCTTGGCTCTGTTGATTATACAGATTTGGACCAGCAGCTATTTGCTCATAGGCATTAGCAACACCCTTGGCATCATATTGACCCATCATATCAGCACCAGCTTGGCCCATATATTTAGCCAGATCATTCATACCAGATCCAGACATCTGGTCCCACGCACCTTGAAGCATTGAATTGGATTCCAAGTTACCCATTGTTGGCACGTTATTTGCCATGTTTTGAACGATATCTGATGCCCAGCCTAAACCTTGTGAAATAGAGCCTTGTGCCCCATGCCAAGGATTTGTGGTTGTTTCAGTATCACCACCTCCACCACCCATACCTAACTCCTTAGTAGTTAAACTACTTTCTATTATTTATCCTTTCCAAAGATTGACTCAAATTGAGTATAACTTTGAAGGTCATGACTACTGATACCTGTGTACGCATCAGGAGTACTTCTTACACTATTGGATGTTCCCTTGATGGCACCACGAGCAACTCTAGCTGCTGGCTTACTAACCTTGTCACGAACTCTCTTGAATGCTATGGCATCTTGTAAGATGTCGATGACCTTGGGGTCCATGCGGATGTCATTAAGATACTTACCAGGATTAGGAACTCCTTTCTCTGTCAAATACTCTCTAATGGTCCCGATGTCTTTGTCAAGGTTTGGATACTTAGTGAAACAAATGTCCAGATTAGCATTAAACTCTGCCTCAGTCTTAGCCTTGGTTTCGTTGATAGTCCGAGAGTGAGTGGCAGCAAATGCGTCCGTAGTATTGGTGTAATACTCTTTCATTTGTTGTAGGGTTTGATACTGGGCTTGTTCCAATACATTGAGTGGTCTTTGTCTGGCAACAGCAGTCAGACCTTGTTCAATATGATTAAGAGCCGCAATACCTACCTCTGTATTTTGGGCAAGTAGTTGTTCCCTCTCACGTACTTCTCTGGCTGTTTGTTCAAACTCCATAACTTTATTATCAAACTCTGTGTAGTTCTGAAGTTGATTGGCTGTAAGCTCCACCCCATTTGGAAGAACAATTGAGCTATCCCAATCTTCCATAACGAAATCAAAACCTTCAGGGACGTCCTCTGCTTCTTCCTCTTCACCTTCCTCTGGCTCTTCAGTATCGAATTCTTCTTCGTCTTCATCCACCAGTCCAAGGTCTTCTAAGAGTTGTTGTTTCTCTTCATCAAACTCCCAACCGTTCTCAGTTGCTGTTGTTGCGGTATCTACTTCCAAGGAGGAATTACCTTGTCCTGATAACTCTACGTGTTCCTCAGCTGACATAGCTGATAGGAAATCTTCAAACGAAGCACTCATTTCTCACCCCCAATCTGTCTCCACTCTCTAAACAATCTCTCCAATGAATTAATACCTCTTAATTCATCCATCACCGCTTTAATGTCTTCTTCTTTTGATGAATGATTAATCTTCCTCTGTGAAGCTTGAGTTAGAGATTTCATAATCTCTTCAACTGTTTCATCACCAAAGGTTTCTAAAAATCTGTATACCTCTGCGTTATCCCACATCCTAAACACCTCTTTATTTTGTTTCTATCTATAAGACCTATTAGATGGAAGCAGTTTTTCTATTACCACCTCGAACAGGATTGCCACCCAGAGACTCCATAAGGTCCCCACCAGCAAACATCTCCTTATATTTCATCTCGTATGCTGCCACAAGGTTACGTGTCTGCATATCCTTCTGAGCAATCTCTGCTTCAATAGCAGTTTGGAACTCATCATTAGTATGCTTACGATCAGCCAAGGAAAGCTCAACGGCCTTACTTTGCATGTCCAATTGGAGACGAGTATCTTCCCTGTTCTGTTCGGAAGCAGCCACGTCAGCTTCAATGTCAGCCTTCTGCAGGGTGAGTTTAGTCTGTGCCTGCAAGTTACTAATCTGCTCTTGTACGAGCTGTTGATTAAGTTGTGCTTGTTGATTAGGTTGAGACATCTCTTGCATCACCATTTGAACTGGTTTTAGGAACTGAGCCAATTTAGCATTTTCAGCACAAGCTAAGTAATCCCTGATAAGTTCAAACTCTAACTGTGGAGTCATAAACTTCGTTTGAGATAGAGCAGTGTAAGCCTGAATAGCATCATTAGCTTTACTTCGACGACCACTTTCAGTTTCAATACGCATCTTGAAATCAGCAATAGCAGGTAGCTCTTCATCATTAGGACCTTTACCGATAACCTTTCTCCAAGTATTGTAGATACCACAGGCAAGTTCTTGAATACCAAATACAATCCCTTGGGCATAGTCTTTGATAGTAAGATCACCTTTACTATGTGTGATAGCAACCTGAGAGGCAGTAATGCCTGTAGCCCAGCTATTCTCTCCACGTCCCAGCATCTCTTGACTAATACCACTAATGTCATCAGCAGTCTTTTCATTCATAGCATACAGAGCATCAATACCCTGTGGAAGTGGGTTATAGATAAACGGTGTTACAGCATTAGGAGTATCCACTTCAACGATACCACCAGGACGATTGTCCATAAGGTCCCGCTTATTGTATTGCCCTTTAAGAGCATAATAGCGACCATGGTTGGCATTATGAATGTTATCAATATAACCACGTTTCAGGGCAGTAGCAATATCCTGCTGAGAACGTAATTGATAAGCAAAAGAACTACCCCAGATAGCAGTGATGTTCGGAATAGGAGTAAGCTCCACCACTGGAATCTCGTCTTCTTGAGAGATATCAATAATAGTTTGACCTACGATACTTACACGGTAGAGACCAAGCTCACCATCAATAAGTGTGGTCTTAATAAAGTGTTCATAGACAATCAGGTTATCCATCTGTCTATCGTTAGCAAAACTACCCAGACGATAGTTAGTCAGGAACTCAATACCTGTGTTCACTTCGGCCTTATACTCATAAAGATCTTCACGAGTACACTGGTCAATGATTTCCTTGGGATAACCCGCAGCAATCAATTCTGCCTTTGTAGTGATAGTCTTGATACCCACATAGTTAGCATCTGAAATAGAGGTAGCTGTTGGGTCAATCTGCAACCTGTTAAAGTTAATGTTTTTATACTTTACGGTTTTTTGTTTCTTTGTTGTTACGACTTTAACTTCATAAAGTGTATTGCCCATGTCAGAATCAGCGGGCATACCTTTAATCTTCTCTTCGGAGACAATGGTAAGCTTCTGAGTAGGTAGTAGGTCAGCCTTAAGGATTTCCATCTCTAACTTATTAAGTCGATTATCACCCGTATACATTTCGATATTGATGATTGGCTCTTCTTCTACATACCAGTATAGGGCGGAGGTTCCACAGATAAGGGCATCACGAACAGCACTACGCAGAATCTTATGACCTGTCTTACCCCAGAGAGTATTATCTACCAGATTGATGATTGAACCAATCATTGGCTCTGGAAGCCTCATACTATAATCTTTGGGAACTACACTGGTTCCGTCTTTCAGTTTAGAAATAATGTCCATAATCTGGACAGCAGCATCATCGACTTTAACTTTTACAATTGGTTCAACTGTACTCGAACCACCGGTAACAGCAGCGATTGGTTTTCGTTGGTGGTAGTAATCAGCACCTTCTGTTGCATCCAACATAGCGGCATTCTTATAATCCTTACTATGGTTGTATGCGGCAATACAAAGAGCACGTAAGTTGGTTAGCAACTCCGTATTCTTCATTATCTTATTCTTCTCTCTTTTAATCATCAGAGTCCCCTGTCGCCTTCATCATCAGCAGTCTCAAATCTTCTTCCAGTTTGATCTTCTCTTCCTGTGTAAGACTTGCGCCTGAACGTTCATCGTTAACAACTACTTCAGATTCAGAAGGAGGTCTTTGATAGAACATACGAATCATTTCTTTAGCAGCATTAACCCTATCGGAGTCCCTCGCACCTTGTAACATAATTTCTTCTAAGGTATCGAAAGGAGTAGGGACCTCCCCTTTAAGGTATTTTTCGTGATACACACGCATAGCAGCGGTTGTTAGTTTCAACCTATCTCTTGTTAGATTAACTTTCATTTGTGACATAGTGATACCTCAATAACAATCTTCAATGAGTCGGTCGAGTTTTCTAGCAACGTCAACAAGTTCATGGGGATGTTTCGCTTCTTCAATTTCGGTTAGAATTTCCATGCGATACAAATGTAAGCGAGCTACCAATAAGCTACGAAACACTTCCAGATCTTCGACATCTTTATTTTTAATACGACCAAACTTATTAGCCACTGACAGTAGATTTTGTGGATGCTGACAATGGGCAATAAGGTCCATAATACGGGAATGGTATGTTCCCATTTTCATTAGTACCAGTTCTCGAATTTGTTCGATTTCGGCAACAGTTAGTTTCATAAGAATTTATCTCCTTTATCTATGTTTTCATTTCTTTTGCATACTGTTTTACTTTGGCTCTATCTTCTCTTGTAAAATACTTATCTATCTGCCTTAGCATGTATGCCTTAGAGTAATACTCACCTACGTTATCAATCTCACCATTAAGTAGTTTAGAGATCGTGCCATTAGACGTTTCACCTGTGCGAGCAGAGAAATCAGCATAATTCTTGAAAAGTACAGGACTACCAGTAATATCGAATAGGACTAAACAGCCATTTGTTTTTTGATAGGTATTCGTCCATTGTAGATTTTCAGCTTTGCAGTTTTCATGATTATCATCTCGATGCAGAACGTATCGATAGTTGTTGGGGTTATCAATAAAATTTTCGGCAACTAATCTATTAAGTCTATAGCAGGTCTTTTTACCATTTTCATCATACAACGTGACGACACCCTTTGGAGTTTTTAACTTCCGTCCAGATTTCATATTGAATACTTCGCCAAGTTGAGAGACTACGTACTTGCCTCCTAGTATAGTTTTAGAGAACATAATCCCTCCTATGTGAAAATGCCTACATAAAAATAAGCGTTTTAAAAAATTTGTGTAGTCTTTTTTGAGTATAATAAAACCCAGCACTGAGGCCGGGCTGAACATTAAAGAGGTGTTTAGTGTTCTTGATGTACCCTAGTCTTGAGGAGACACGTAAGATACATCAAGAACACTTCTGACTCAACGCAAACTGAAAATCAGAAGTCCTCTTGCGCTTTGTTGTGAAATAGCTGGGCGGCTCAAGTAACAACAAAGATACCTTACCCCAATCCCCCATACCCGTCAATATAAAGAGAGGAGGAAATACCGTTTTTTCCCAAACACGTCAAAATCCGCTACCGTTTTTGCCCAAATCTACCCCACATTGATTAATACTATAAGAAATTAAAGCTATATTAATATTACTTATAATATTACTCACGTAGGATAGAATAGCTATATTCCTCAACAATACTCCTTAACACTGAAAGAAAAGACAAGCAAAAGTGTTTCCCTCTAATAGGGTTATAGATAGAAGCAGAATATGTCCCTCCTTCCTTTCTCAGTGATAATTACGAAATATTATAAAAATAAATAACCGGACAGGGGACAGGGGTCTAGTCTTTATAATTTAATTATTCACCAGTTCCTGTAGACCTCTCTGAATGGAATTCTCTTCCCAAGGAGACGTACCCCATCTTTGTATTCATCAATACAGCGCTTACCCCAGTAGATCTTATCCCCTTTCAGTGTAAATAGTTTATGCATTTCTGCTATGACTTCAGCATCTAATGTAGCTCCTCCATCAAAGGCCTCATACTTAGCATTTGCTTCCTCTTCAGTGTCCCATACACCTAGATAGAACCTCTCCCCATTTATCATCTTCTCAGCTTTATAACCATCCCCAGCTTTACTTGTACCTCTACTCTTACACGGAGAAGGGATATCATACTCATCCTGATAGATGGAGTTCTCACCATGGATTTCCTTGTGCCTAATCTTATACGCATTACTTGCTTCTTCAACTGTACGGAATAGCCCAAGATCTTCTCTTTCACCCTTGTAGCTAATCTGTGCGCGAAATAATCCATTCTTCTCAGAGACACCAGGATGGCCACACTTATTGGGTCTACTCACACGACCATGGTAGGTAGCAAGATTGGAGAATTTATTATTCAGCTTATTCCCATCCTTATGTCTTAACTTCTGGGGAATTTCGCCAGTCTCTAAAAAATAGATAACACGATGAACGGAATATAATTTGTTATTAAAACTAAAGGTTAGATAACCCCGATCATTGATAGTACCTATCTCCTTACCTAGCATATAGGGATTGAACTTATTAACCTTCTTCCAAGTAAGGATACCATCTTCTGCTTGTACGTACTCTCGTAATTCTTCCATAACACCTCCTAAAAGGAATACCTTATCACTATCCTGCTGACCCTACAACCTTTCACCCTTAGAAATGGAAAACTGACAGTACGAGAGGCATGGAGTGGGGGAAGTGAAGTGCTGTTTTTACCCTACCCCCTTAAACCCTACCCCCCCATTCTCTGTGGGGAAATTAACTAAGGAAATTAGTTGTGGAAATTATTCTAAATACCCTAGCTGCTATTGCTATTGTTGCTTACGTTGTTGCTCGTGCTGTTGTTTCTATTCAGTGTGCTAGTGGTTACTCAGCCCCTACCAACGCTCCTCTTACACAGGAACAGATGGCAGCTAAGTGGACTATCTGTCCTGATGCTGAGGCTGCTCATGCTAAAGCTTATCCTAATCAGGAGGTAGTAGAGGATGAAGAAGAGATCAACTACTACCCGAATCAAGAAGTTGTTGAAGAAGAAGTTCCTGCTTACTTGGATGCTCGTATCAAGGCTAAGGCAAGGGCAGCATTGACCACAAGTGGTGATGAGAAGGTTAGTGTTACTGATTACATTGAGTACACTAATGGTGTTGAGACTATCTCCAAAGATGAATACTTCTCTCGTCTGCATAAGGATGAGGTTAAGTTCTGGGAATGGAAGATGGTTATTGTATTAACTGATGGCACTAAGCTGTCTAACTAATTAGGAGAGTAACATGAAAGACTTTGCATCAAAGGTCCTTGAAGCACAGCGTGTTATCAAAGAAGAACGTGGTGAGATACACAACACTTCCAATGACTTCTCTTTCACTAAGGAGTATCGAGAGTTCAAAGGAAGAAGGCGTCAACAACCACGTTATACTTTCAAACAACTGGTCGCAATGACTAAGAAGTAATTAATTTCTGCACAAGGATGTGCTCTACTGTGAGGTGTATGTTATGACTGTTATGATCGATATGAAGAAACGTCCTGTTGCTGTTGAGAAGAGTGTTATGAAGAAGGTTGTTAGTTTCCTGTTCAGTGCTTTGGTTATGTTCTCATTTGCTTTCATGTTAGCCTTTGGTTTGGTTCAAGAGCTGAGTGCTAATGAGTTGGTTCAGAGTTATGAGCACGATGGTTGGGAAGTGAAGGTGTGGGATGATCATCAGGTTATCGTTAGTGGTGAGGGTATCTTGGTTGGTTATGATAAGACAGGTGTTAACCTCGTAGCCTTTCAGGTAGAAGGTGAGAAGCTTATCATTGAAGAACATGGTGGCATGGGTTATAAGGTTCAGCAGTTCGATGCTGTTCCTTATGGTGATGGATTGATGGCAATAGAAGGTGAGCTTGCTACTCTAGCTTTCATGGCTATCAGCTTCAATGAAGCGATACTGGTTAATGGTAAATACTTCGATGTCAGTGGTTACATGGATGCCATTGATTTAATTTAATTATTACGGACAAGGATGTCCAACTACTGTGAGGTTGTTATGAAATACGTTGTTGCTTTGTTGCTATCTTTCTTTGTGTTGGATGCGATTGCTGAGGTCCATGTTCGTGGGTATTACAGAGGGGATGGAACTTATGTTAGTCCTCATACAAGGGGTTACCCTAAAAAGAAGCAGAGATCTGCTAGCCACGAAGAGCTACAAGCGTGGTTTTGTTGGAACAGTGATGGGACTAGACGTAAGTATGATAGTCCTATTGAGTGTCCTCCTTATGTGAATGCTAATGAAAGGATACGGCAGCTCTCTAATAGTTATGAATCTCCGAAGAGAACGGAGTGGAAGAGAGTTGGTGATAAGATGTTTGGTCCTGATGCAGAGTATACCAAGTATGGTCTGAGACTGTATGGAGATAATCTGTGTAAGACCGATGAGAACTATCGAATGATGGAAGTTACATTCGATGATGATTACGTGTTGGCTAAGTTCTCTTGTGGTTCAGAGTCAATCGTAACAAGGGACGTGGATGTCGATAAGCTGAAGAGAAACAACTTTATGCAGGTAGGTGATAAAGAGTTCTCTTTAAAAGGTTTTACTTCTCAACTGTGAGGTTTATTATGCACTACAATGATTCTGTTAAAGCTTCTTATGCTCGTGATGCTGCTCGTCGTAAAGCAAAGAAGGCTGCTGCTTATAAAGATAATAGCAAGATGATGTTTGGTGAGCACGCTATGATGTCTCGTGGGACTACTGCTGTAGAGGTAGAGTATAAGCCTCAAGAGCCTGGTGTTGCTCATAAGGT
>NTHP01001272.1:22668-38302 GCA_003416845.1 Oplegnathus fasciatus | reverse complement strand
AATGCATCCCTCTCTGAAGCATAAATCCTTCCATCAGTGCAATAAGCAGGATCCACTCTCTTACGGTTAAGATACCAATCCCTGAGTTGTTCTCCACCGACAAGGTAGTGTTCTTTAAGAGCAGCCTCCATTATGTCATTTAGTACGAGGTTACCATCCTTATCAGAATGAATCTTAACACCACAAAGAGTAAACATATTTTATCCCTATTAAGGCCCACTACACGCTACTGCAATGGGCTTGTATATTAATTAGTATATCAGAATTGGATGCCGGTTTCCATGAAAATCGCATCTANTCTGTACCGCATACAATTGCTTGCACACCTCTTATGAAAGACATATTCCTTTTCAAGTTCCTCGGTAGGGCTATGAGAGACATAACCTAACAAAGGTATCCAATACGACATAATTCAACTCCATAAAAAAGCCCTCTACTGTCGATTCAACAATAGAGGGCCAAGTTATACTAATTAATTAATTATTAGAAGAAAGGACATGGATCATCTTCAAAGAAGTCAGCAGAAGCAGGAGGAGGATTAGCAACCTCTGGTGCTTGCTGTTCTTTTGCAGTCACTTCCTCCAACTTAATAGGAGTAGTGCCACAAAGAGGCATGTGCTTAGCATCTTTTGCATCTTTGAGGATTTCACGTTGGAACGGGAACATCATCGCAAAAGCTACTTTGTTTTCTTCTGTGTCTTCGTACGGGTCGAAACCAACCAAAGCAGTCTTAGGCTGTGGTAGGGCATTCAACATCATAGGGATAACCGCACTGAGAGAAGCAATACCATTACCGTACTGCTGTGGCTCCCCTTCTTCAGTACGCTTCTTGTACTGAGTTACTTGAAGTTGTGCGGCTGAACCCAACCGGGAGAAGAACCATTCCAATTTCTTAGGGGTCTTCTCAATGCTTGAATCAAACGCCTTACACATATCAAAGACCTTACCTCGTTCAGCACCCGGGAACAGGAAGAAGTCTTGGAAGATGCAGGATGGTTTGTCCGTCGTAGTACCGTCTGCATTTACAGCAAACAGTGGTTGACCAGTCAACGAATCATAGAGTTCCCATTGGGTAGCCACCTTAAAGGCAGGCTTCTTAGCCTGTCCTTGGTAGTCTGGCTGTTCTTGAATGCCAAGACCGATGAAGCGAACCAAGCGCGCAGGATATACACCTTCTTTAACGTGCTTGTAAGAAGATTTTTTGGAAGTGGAACCGTAAGTAGGAATCATGCTCATTTTGTAACCCTCAGTTTATTCTCAATTAAATTATTTTTTGTAATAGCTTGGTGGCCGTGTCCATACCACCAAACTATTGATACCACGGCAAGCAACGCGGTAGAATACATACCTTACAACAGGAATGCTATAAAGGCAAGTACTTTTTCATTTAAAAGTTCATAGTGAAACGTCCTGTAACAAGGTCATGTTCATAATAATAGTTAGTAACCAAACGAGCTTCACGACGAATCTTGGAGAACAAGTCTTCGAGATGACTCACTGTGGACCAATGGGGACGAGCAAGTTCAACCTTGTAAGCCTTGCAATCACGACGCGTACCGTGAATGTAAGCAGTGAACTGTTCGTGTGGCCAGCTAACACCAGAAAGAACACTACGTACCTTTGCCTCTGAAAGGAAGGATGCATAGCGCTCGTGGATCTCACTAACAGTCAGGCAACCCTCAGGAACTTCATTACCCATGATGGTGGCGATTTGAGCAGCATGTGTTTCCAATGTCTGTTCTACTTGAGCTACCTGTGCCGCCTGAGAATCTAGTTGGCGTTGTGTTTCAAGTAGGGCATTCAACAGCAGGTTGCTAGTTGGTTGCTGTTGCTGTTGTTGTTGAGTGCGCATGTCGATAGCTTCTTGACGTGCCTCACGTCCCTCATTAGTCATTGCAGCTAAGAGGATGTGATTAGCAGCATTGATTGTTACGTGAGTGGTGGTGCGAACACCACGATTTCCCGCTCCCACAACGGTGTGTGCACGGGTTTTTGTGTAATCTGTGCCCTCTACAAAGTTATGACGATTAAATTGGCGTTCCAGTACAGAGCCCCAGTTGCGGTCGGTGTAAGAGAAGCCACAGATGTCCAGCAGTTGCTTGCCTTCAACAAAGTCAGCCTCATTGTGTACAACAACAGCATTGTTACGACGAAGAACCAGTTCAGCTTGTTCCAGAGTGGTGATTTGAGTAGTCATTGTATAGCCTCTTAATAGGGGATAAAGGTGTAGCATCAATGTGGGGAAATCTCTCCCCACCTATTATCTCAATCAGTAGCCAGTATCAGTAACCATGTCGCCTATCTTATACCAGACAGTATCCCTTACTCTTTGATCATCAAGCCACTCCTTTTTAACTCTTGTTTTATTTGTGAGGTTCTTCATACGGGTAATGCAATATTCAGCATCAGCAGGGGAACCCCAACAATCTTCAAAAGAATCCCAACTATTGGGGTTTCCCCTTGCAGCAGGATAATACGTACCTTCAACCGTAACCTCTATTTCGTACTCTATCTCTTTTACAGGGCTGTAAGCGAGAGTAATGAAAGTAAATTCAAAATCAGCAGACATAGAGAAGTACCTTGTTGTGAGAAGTAGGAAGAGAGTAGGTTATCCTTCTTTTTCTTCAGTCATCTTATCCCGTACACCGTCCATTACATTTTGAAGACTCAACCAACCCCTTGGAATCTTTGTTGTGTTTGTTAGGTTCTTTATTCGTTGAATACAATACATCGTCTTCATTACCTCACCCTTGTGGTTGAGATAGTACGTTCCTTCAACAAGAACCTCTACCTCATACTCACGACCCTTCTTATTGCGAGGGTTCTTAGTAGTGGTTTTGAAGGCAAACTTAAAGGGAGTAGACATTGTAACTACCTTATGTTAATCAAAGATAATTTTCTTGGGCTGACGCCATGAGTGAGTCTATGTACGTATCCCCGGTAGGCTTATATGAAGCCAGAGGTCCTTTGCTTGCAGCCTTTAAACCAACCATGATGTTGCTGTGGTCAGTGAAATCATTGCTCACAGAACTACAGTCAGGGCAGACAGAATGTTCAGCCAGATTGTATAGTTTAGTGTAAGAAGTACAGGCTTTATTACTACATTGACGAAAACGCATTACTCTCTCTCCTCTTGTTTTTCTTCATTACTGTATGTCTCTTCTTTGTCTTTGAAATTAGTATCAAAGTAAGATACGTTATTCTCATAAGCAAAGTGTAGGCAAGAACTACATACAACACCTTCCTCTTTTTCTTTACTTTCCCCACATTGGAAACATAATGACATTATTATCCCCCTTAAAAAATAAAAGGCGAGAACCGGTTAAGATTCTCACCTCTAAGATTATTTAGATTTCATCTTCACTTGGAAGATTAATTTTCTCCTCTTCTGTGCGTAGAGGTTCTTCTTCGTTCTTCTTCAGTATAGCCACTGTCGAGATAAGCTCCTCTAAGCCTACAGGTGCATAACGATCCTTCAACAACTTATACTCTCGTTGTACATTCTCACGCAAGGTCAACAAGGAAACCAAACTCTTAGCATCCATACGGACTTCACGAGCAGGAAAACCCATTTTAGAGGCTAGTTTACTAACTTTCTTATTGTTAACAACAAGTACAGAATCACGAATAGTAGCAGTCATTTTGATCACCTTTTTAATTAAAGAAGAAACACCCGCCGTGTAACACCATCCAACTCATACTTATAGATGTAATGGTAGCCCCCTAATGGACTAACATAGACTACATATTCAAAACCGTCAAGAGTTATCTTGTTATTTGTCTCCACTATTCGTCCTCGGTGCCTAAGAATGTTGCAATGAAATGGATGCCAGTTGCATCAATTGAGTGAATGTCAAATAAATCCCAGTCTTTACTCAATCGCTTAGTTGCAGCCTTTGCATCCTCTACCGAAGTAAAGGATTCCATGATTAGGCCAGAGCACTCATTAAGCATACAGTAAGCTTCAATGAAATAGAACTTGGACATTACGTTAGCCCCTGCTTCTTCATCGACAATGGTGGTGTTGGTAGAAGGATAAGTCATGATCTTAACCGCTTTTTCTCTTGTTGTCAAATATGCCGTGATTTAAATTTGCCTTCGGCAATGTCTGCATAACATACAGGGAACCCATCACACATCTCAATACACACGTTGATGTACCTCTCATCAGGCTCTCCGTAGCCCGTTGTGACGATGTTGGCATGAGTGTGGCCATGGATGTTACCCTTGGCACCACGTAACTCCTGAGCGTGGAGAGGGGCATGTGAGAGCCAGTAATCACCGAACTTCAGAACACCATACACTTGATGGAAGTGAAATAAGTATTTACGAATGTTACCTTCGTGGTTACCAATCACCAGATGTTTGATTCCATTCATTTGGGCTACTAATTCCAAGCCCTCGTTGATGCCACCTCCAAAGACCACATCACCTAAGAAATACACAACGTCTCGTTTAGATACCACACTATTGTGTTTATCAATCAGGATTTGATTATGTTCCTCCACAGTACTACCAGCACGATGAGCACCAGAGAATTCCAGAATCTTTTTGTGATTGAAGTGGTGGTCAGAGACAAAGAATGTTTTATTGCTCATAACTTAACTTCCTCTTCTTGTTTATTTTGATCTCTTACTTCTTCTTATTTCTTACTCTTCTTATTTTTTCGTCTTGATACTGTCACTAGGGCTGCGTATTTGTCTTCATAACCTTGCATTGTAGCTTCTTGCGACGGTCGTAATTTCACACCTTGTATATGTAGAGTATACAAGCCTTTGTTTTGCTTTTCAAGCCAAGTAAGAAATTTATCACTATACATCTTTAGGTTGCCCTTTGTAACCTTCTAATAATACAACACCCTCAATCCGCCAACCAAGCTCATCAAAGACTTCATCTTTGAATGCTTCCTGATTGAACTCCTCCAATGACTTGGTTTCGAGTTCAATTATGCGGTGTTCACCATTAACTTTGAAATGTGCGTACACAGGGCCCCCAAGGTTTGCTTAAAGGGCAGAGCCTTGATTCTCTGCCTCTCTGTTCGTTCTCTGTGCTGGTGGGCTTTATAAGCTACTTCATTTGTGTCGCACGAACAAAAGGATTGTGTTTCAAGCAGACACTTGACAATAAAGTTCTTTTACCTGTACCCATCAGGATACCACCCCTTGTAAATAGTTCATCAAACGTACCTTGTATTGCGGGCTCCTTGTCCATACGGATAAGCAGAATCCTTCGCCCCACTTGATGAACCTCCCAACACAATAAGGCATGTGCAACAAATGGATCGGTATCTTCAGTAATACCTACAATTTGTCCTGTTGCGATAACCTTACTAGGTTTACCGTTCTTGCTGTTCTGTACGAAAGCAAAGCACTCTCCGATTGTTGCATTATTATGGTAACTATCATCCCAGAAAGCCCATGTGTTTCCAGCGACAGTTGCATTGAAATCTTGCAATGAATAAGTACCGCCAACAGGTGTCATCATTACGCGTGTCATTTTATTATCTCCGGTTATCAAAGTGAATAGTTCATCAAAGTACGTCTGTATCAAGGATTTAAAACGTAAGAACGTCATACACTTCCTGATCTTTAGCTATGTTGAGGTCGGTTAACGTAAAGATTTGCACTGATAGGTTCAATACTTACAGTGATACCGTCAATCAAGATAGGGCTAATCACTTGCTTACTCCTTGTTGCTTACTATTGTCGATGTAAGAAGCACCCCACCTTACAGCGAGAGTGCTTCAAAAGTCAATCGTTAAATTGTATCAAGTAGATTTTGTAGTCGCATCATCTCAACATCAATCAACAAATCCAACTCCAAAGTTTTCTTCTCAAGCTCATCAGCATAATATCGGTTTTCTATTTCAAACTCAAGTAAGTCCCTTTCAACACGAGCACAGTACTCCTTGTATCCTTCAAGTGACTCCTGCAATTCTGCAATTTCTTCTCGTAACTTTTCATTCTCAAGAGCAATAGCTTTATAAGTTTTAGAGCTTAGCACGAACATACTAATCACCAATTAATTAAATCGTCGTTAGTTTCGACACAATCCCCAACCATAGGTTCAGGAATGTACACTTCGTAGTCTTGCTCCCAATCAATCTCAATGACTACTGGTTCAGGACCCCTCCCCAAGTAGATCGAGTAGTACTTGCTAGGACATTCTTTATACCTCGCAATCTTAACAATCAAGAAAGGAACGTTAATGTACTTAATACCAGCACGCTTCTCCTGTGGGTTTGAAGGGACAGTTATGAGGTTCTTTTCATGAAGCGATATAAACGCCCTCTTTACCTGTTTAGAGCTACATCCAATCTTCTTGGATATTTGTTCGGCTGTAAGTGTAATGGCTGTTGTGGGGAGCCTCAGGTAGCTACACATACACTTTAAGGTGGCAGACTCAAAGATACTTAATTTAAGGCATTCACCACACCTTTCAAGTTCAGTAGATAACCGAAATTGAGTATATCCGTATAGAGTTCCAATATCCAAAGAATACCCTCTCTTAACTTTGGGGACTGTCAGTCCCCCCTTATAGATATAATATAAAAGAAGGGAGTACTTATTTACTATTAATACTCTCTACATTATTTACTTTCTTCTTAATAAAGTGATACATTAATTATAATAAGAAGGAGAATAAATAAGGAGAATAATAGTAAATGTTCCTAGAAATACTCCCTACATGCTCCTATACGCTGGTAAGGACTAAGAGCGGGGTCAAAAGCTAGGGCCAAAGACAAATAGACAAGTTCCGATTACAAGGGCAAACCATAAAAGATACCAAAATTCTTCTTTACTTTTGTTTTGTATACGACTTTGGTGTTCATTTTCGATATATTTACGTAGCTCCTTGTTTTCCTTCCTTAATTTTGTAATCTCACAAAGCATTCCCTTGTGATCGCTATTGAGTTCCCGTTCCTTGATATCTTTTATCCAATTAATATAATCTTCCTTTGCGTTTTGAGATAACGACAAAGTGTTGTCCACTAAGCGATGTATGTCCTTTTCAGAGACAACATTAACTCCATTACTCATTCCATCTTTTCTTTCTGCTAATTCCACCTTTTTTCTTTTAAGATTCTTACAATGTCTGTAAGGGTCTTCAAGATAAGCATAGCCCAAACTATAAATTACATCACTACCGACGAACCATATCTCACCTTCCTCATCAAGACCAAGACAACGAAGTAAATCAAACCGTTCGTGATAATACTCTCGTACTTGCGTATTCATAAAATTCCAGAACTAAGAAAAAAGGAAATGCCCGAAAACCCCAAGTAGGCACACAAGTAATAAGAGTGTTAATTCTAAATGCTTAACCTCTTTTCTGTGTCGCTCTATAAGTGCATGATTATTGGTGATGTGCTTTCGTAGTTCTTCGTTTTCATTTTTTAACTTTATAACTTCACGTAGTGATCCCTTAGGAATACCGCCAGATTCCTTTTGTGCTTGTTGCTTTACTTTCTTTATCTCCTCACATTGCTCTTGACAACAAACACCCGTTACATGGTGAATGCGTGGTAATATGTCTTCATGTAACCAGCTTTTAAAGTCTTCTGCACGACCTGACGGAAGAATACCGATTAGAAGATACACCTCTGCCAAAGGAATCTTATAATTTTGGCAAATCTTGTTCTTAGCTAACAAATCTTTCTGACTCATTGTCTTTGAGTCATGACCTAGAGCCATAGAAACACCTTGGCTGTGGAAATAAGGGGTACTGTCGATAATACTTACTGTAACGAGCCCAAGAACACTATTGAAAGTTAGGGTTGTGGTAGTTCCAAACATGAAGATCCTTGAATAATTATTGTTAGCCTGTACCCAAACCAGCGTAATAAAAACAAGTAGGGATTAATGCCACCCCTCAAAATAACTCTTAGGGTTAAACACAACACCCTCTGGTGCTGTCAATCGCATTATCTCCATCCCTAGCTTCCTGTTTTCCTGTTCAAGTTTTTGAAACTCCATTTTTAACTCTTCATTTTCCTTTCTTAATGCTTCGTTTTCTCCTTGTAATGCTATGCTCTCCTTGATCTCAGCAACCGTAGACATACTCTCATAGATATAAGAAAGGAACTTAATGGTATTCTTCTGGAAATTGTCATTTTCTTCACGCATCGTCTTGTAAAGATTGTCAATTTGCTTTTGAAGTTTCTTTTCTGTAACAAACATGGTATCGTCTCTTGATGAGCTTAATTAAAGGCCCTCACAAGCTCGTAAGGGCACGTTATCAATGTGGGTAAGGCTATCTACTTACTTAGGCTTAAAGGCTCTTGTAGGGTTACCTAGGAGGCCCAATTAACGTGTATCTCTTCGCCAATCCACAAACAGTCCTCTTCTTCTATTGAGAAGGTATCACATGCGAAGTGATTAGCCACTCCGCCACAATCGGAGGGATACTTGACACACTGACATATTCCTGATTTCTCCTGTTTTGTTATTACAGGGTACCATCCGTATTCCTTGAATACACGAGGAGATACTGGCTTTTCACGCAATTCGTATGAGTTAGCAACATCCCAAATCGGCAGGTATTGTTGCAACGCCCACTTATCTTCATCAAATGGTGGCTTACAATACAAGTCGTACTTACCTTCTGTATCTGATAACCATTGCATGATAATATCGTGATGCTTATGTGGTTTCTCCTCAAGAATCAAGTCGTTATCTTTGATTAGTTGTTCAATCAACTCACCTGCACCTAACGCCAAATGGAATGCTTTTTTCTTTGATGTGATGGTTACGGTATAGTCCTCAAACTCAAACACCTCAGGCTCTACACGG
Source organism: Oplegnathus fasciatus (assembly GCA_003416845.1). Lineage (NCBI taxonomy): Eukaryota > Metazoa > Chordata > Actinopteri > Centrarchiformes > Oplegnathidae > Oplegnathus > Oplegnathus fasciatus. The sequence goes on along the minus strand of NTHP01001272.1, from coordinate 29,510 downwards.
TAGTTAGTACCTACCACGAAGGGAGTATGTTTACCTTTGTACAACCATTCTGAATCTGTGTAGCCCTTATATTGGAAGCTCTTAGCACCCTTTGCTAACATCTCATAAGCGTTGTGAATGTTTTGATGGAAGCGACCGAAGCGAGTTGTATTATACATGATGTTCATCCTTATTAATGAGGTAATAGTGTTCTTGGTTGTTGTTAGTTATTGAGGCCATTCAACTTTTACTTGAGCACCAATCCACTCACATTCTGACTCCGCCACCAGAAAGTCATTACACTCAAAGTGATTGGTCCTTGTATTTCCTGAAGCAAAATGACGCACACACTGGCATAAAGCTGTTTCACCGTCGTGTGTCTTCACCGGATACCATGCAAACTCTTCAAACATACGTACATCTGTTTTCTCACGCAACTCATACTCACAATCTTCCGACCAACGTGGCATAACATTGTGGATCTTCCACTCTAGACCGTCTTCCTTTGACGTAAGATACAAGTCGTACTTACCATCTGCATCATACAACCATTGCATGATAATATCGTGATGCTTGTGAAGTGGGTTCTCGATGATCAAGCCGTTATCTTTGATCACTTTCTCAATTAGCTCGGCTGCACCCTCCTTCAATTGGAAGGTCTTAGTCTCTGATTCAAAGTTGATAGTGATACCATCAAACTCAACCACCTCTGGTTTTACACGATATTTTGTTCCGAGCTTGAAATCAATAGGTAAGGTTGCATTCTTCCAAACACCTATTTGTGACAAGCTTTGCTCCTGTAATACCTTAGCACCCTTTGCTAACATCTTATAAGCATGGTCAACGGAGGAGTAGTAGTTACCGAAACGAGTTGGTACTTTCTTGGTATTAGTCATGTGATGTTAGCCCTTATTCAGCGGAAATGATAACGTAGTTCTTGGATTTGATTACATGAAACTTGGTGTTGGTGTTTGAACTCTTTATGTTGTAGTTCTTGTCCAACACCACTTTCACAGGTATTGTAAGTACAATCTTAAAGGTTGCTGCACTTGCACCCAGCACACTTGTTGGACTTACAAGGGCTATGAGTAGCAAGCTTTTCAGAGCCATCTTTGGTGATGATAGGCTTTTCATTGTATTTCTCTTTTGCATGCTCTTCTTTGATTAAGGACAGAAGACTTACGGAGGCGTGAAGTTGTTGAATAGAATTCATCAAGTACTCTTCCTTTGTTTCTTGTCTGTGAGTGAGATGCAGACTGCGTGTATTTGCATCTCAAGCCTTGCATCTCTTTCTTAACGGCCTTATTCATCAAGACCGCATAAAGTATTAAGAGGAGAAAATAGATTGTTATTGGTATCATATCAACCAAACAACTAACATGCTGGTAAGGGAGACACCAAGAAACGATACTTCAAAAGCATACGCTAATAATGCCTCCTTAATGATTTTTATGTTTTGTAGGACGTAACCACCTATGAGATAAAGCAGGATTAGAAGGGCAAGTACTATCCAAAAATCAAACAACAACACGATAATCTACCTCTACGAGGACTAAATCCACATCATCCAAGAGGCCCTTAGGAAGGCGCTTATTAAGCGTTTTGAGGAACTTAGTGTATCGGGTGGGTTCATACAAACCTTTTGTGTTAATCGAGTATGTATTGCCTAAACGGATGGTTCCAAAGGCTATCTTCTCATCATCGGTGAGGTTGCAATACTCGACAATGATTGAGTCCTGCCTTGTGTATTCAATAGCTTCAGTAGTCATGTTTGTATCTCCCTTTTTTTCTTCTCAATGGTGTGTTTATGGTGTTTCAAGAGCCCTCAAACTAATGAAGGCTCTTTGTATTTAAAGATTAATTAGGATAACGGTAACCTCTCCAGTCACCTGTAGGGATACGACGTTCTTCTGAATAATCACTCTCATCAATGTAGTAAATCCATGCAATCACATCTGAACCATCTTCAAGCTTGATTGGGACCTCTTTACGCTGGTAGAAGGAACGCTTAGGGTCTACACGGTTATAACCTTCAAGGCGATCTAAAGGACCAAATACACCACGTAAAGGTACTTCATATACTTCAACCATAATGTGTGGTTCAGGATTAACTACTTGATTGAAAGATAAAGCAGGGAAACCTCCCAAGGAGAATAATGCTGCTGGTTCTTGCAGAATACCTTTGCCAATGAGAACACCATTAGCACGTTCCATGCAACCATGGTTACCAAGTTCAGTAAGCAAGGAGCCGTATACTGCACATAGTACGGTTTCATTCAGTTGTTCAGTAGTGAATTCAGTAGTCATGATAATTACCTTCTTGATTTGTTTATTAAGGGTGCCCATCCTTGGGCGAGAATCCTTATATTTAAGCTTGGAAGCGACTTGTACCCATTAGTGGGTGTGTGTATCTTGTTGTGGACACTTGAGTGAGTCCTGCATAGAATGCCGCAATCTTCTCAACAACGTCTGCACGTTTCACCTGAGAGGTGTTCTGCGGGCCATGATTACCCATGATTGTGATTGGCTTTGATTCCACGTCCATAACTTCAAGTACTTCGTAGAACTTATTACGGCTCAGGTTACGACCGTATTCACGATGAGCATCGCTACGCAACATAAAGCCTTCATCACAATCACGGTTATCCATACGCTGTTCAATAGTATCCACGCGAAAAATTCCCCCTTACTTATCAAAAGCTGCGTTTACTTGTTTTGCCAGTTCTTCAGAACCACCATTATGATCAGGGTGTGCCCTTTGAATCATTTTCTTGTAGTCACGTTTGTCGTTACCTGTGAGCTCATAGTCAAGTATTTCTGCCAATCTCTCCTTTTCTTGTGCTTGAAACAGGTGTGAAAACATACTGTTGTTTCTTATGTTTTCCCAGGCCGCCTCTTCTCTTCTTCTTTCTTCCTCTCTCCTCCTCTCCTCTTCAGCCAACCTCTCCTCAGCCTCTGCAAAAATCCTTCGATCATATTCTTCTTTTTCTTTTTTCCATCTCAACATGTCCTCTCTGGTAACACCCTCAGGATAATAAGCCTCAAGGGTTGCAACAACAGGACCCCTTAATCTCGTTAAAATATCCGAGACAACTGCTTGTACGTTGGGGATTTGACTTTGGAGTAATCTGTCGAATAGTTTTTCACCAAAATCGTCAAAGAAATTATTATGGTGGTCTGCGTGTACCTCTTTTAGTTTTTCATTCAAACCACTATTAAGCGTATAACGAACAACGCTCTTTGCAACATCTAAGACTACTGCCTCGATTTGTTGCTCAACTAGAGTGTCATCACCGCAATTAGGTGTATACTCACAATCCTCATACTCAAAGGTTGAATCCACGAATTCATTTATGTGCTTAACCACATACTCTAGTTCTTTTTCATACCCTTGCACGAGGTCATTTACCTCAATAAGAAGAACAACCTCCGATGTGGCAGCTATGGTTATCAGACCTTTTTGATAGAAAGAACCAATCACCCTACCGACCTGCACACCGGTCAAACCAGTGTATTGCTCAATAGAATCGCAAGTCTTATGTCCTAGCAATAAAGCCTTGTAGATTGCGACTTGAGTCTTTCCCCTCAATTTAGGAATAGAAGACATACCCTCTCCTCATCTTTTGCAAGGTAAAACCTGCCACATTAAGTAACAGGTTATCATGTTTATACCTTTAAGTCTATACTTACTTAGCTTGTAATGCCTTAATCAAATCACGCAAAGGTAATAAGATTTTATCATATTCCTCTATCTTAGTCTCAAGTTCCTTTATACGCTTCTCCTGCTCCACAAGAATCTGTGCAGTATCCAAGAGCGTTTCAGCATGGGTTTTATTACGGTGGTTCCTCATATTTCTTTCCTCTATCGCCTTTGAAACCAGCGCCCTGAAGCTCATTGAAAATTCACTTGCGAAGCCCAATGCATCCCTCTCCGTAGCGTAAACCTTACCGTTTTCACAACTAGAACGATCAATTCCTTTGTCTCTTACGTACCACGTACTTATTTGTTCTGCGCTAACAGGACACTTATCCCTACGAGCAGCATCAACTAAGTCATTCAGTGAAAGACGACCCTGTTTGTCATAACTAATCTTAACACCGTTAATAGTAAGCATATCTTCCTCATTTGTTAAGAGCCCACTACACGTTACTGCAATGGGCTTGTATATTAATTAGTATATCAGAATTGGATGCCGGTTTCCATGGAAATCGCATCTATTGTTTCTTGTTCCATCGGAGTAGTCCAGTACGAGCTGGTGATTTTGTGTTCATCCATGAAATTAAACACAGTCTCAATCTCTTTGAAATCCTTCTTGGTTGGTTCTTCACACAGAAAAGCTTCACTAACAGTCCACGCGTTTTCAAGAGTAACAACAGTAGCGATAGTAGAAGAAGTCATTTCTTTATACCTTTTTGGGTTAGGTCGGATTGACCTCAGAAGCACCCTCCTTACTTCCAGAAGGTGCTTGAAAAGTTAATTATTATTATTGTAGTTTATAATTATTTGGTAGGTTTTTTATTTGTTTCTCCCAAAGATCGAGAATTTCGTCGTTATCTCCACCACTCAATTCTTGAAACAAGAGGCAAAGCTCAAGAACATCAGAAGCTGTAAACTGCTCATTGAATGCTTCTTTACTCATTACCGTGTTATCTTGCAAGGTAATGAATTCTACGTCGTTTGTAAAGTCGAGAGTCATCTTAGTAGCCATATTAGTTTACAATCTCATATTTCTTGTTTGTTTTCTTCCAATTCGCTTCCATCTGAGCCTCACGTTTCTCTTTTAATTGAACAAACGTAGGCCAGTAGTCTAACCACTCACGCAATGTAACTTTACGATACAAGTTTTTATCTTCATTCTCATCCGATGCCTTCTGTAGTCTTTTAATTGATTCTTGAGCGTCTTTTTTATTCTTCAAATCCTCCATCAATTTTAGCGTGAATTTACGCATGTTTATATTGAAAGGGGAGTCATAACATAGGCTTGGATTTCTTTCCATGATAACCTTATGTATTTGCTCCTCACTTTCAAAGTAACAATCTAAGAAGAAAGGTGTATGGTCACCACTTAACTTCTCAAGACCATCACATACATAGAAGTGGAACTCACCATCATCATAATATGCGTGATCGAAACTCTTCACCAAACGCAATGCATCTCGTGGTGCTTCTCTGTAGTTTTCATACTTTCTGTCACACCAATGATAAGGGTGTTCCTTTTGTGTTAAGATGAAATTCAGAAAGTCCCTGTATGTCTTGTTACTTTCTACATTCAAATCCCAATCATTGTCAGGATTCTCTACCTTACAACGAAACTCTTTGATAGTTTTATCAAAGGTATGCTGCCACTCTTCAATCACTTTATCAACGCTCATGTTACTCTCCTGAATTAACCAAACCGGGATCAACCAATTCCCACTCGCTCAACAAACAACTTACATCTGAAGTGCAGTATGCACGACCACCACCCGGTCCCGGTACTAGCTCCAAGCCACATCCCTCGTAATCGAGACACAAGGCTTGATAAGCCCCTTTCCACTGCACTGGACGTATCCAATGGTAGAACTTACTCCTGGCCTCATCTAGCTCATTAAGGGCCTCTAGCAACGCTCTGTGTGCTTCATTGGTCTTAACCTCTTGCAAGAGTGCTGATGCCTCTTCTACCTTTTTCTTCAAGGCAACTTCATTCCTGTCCTCGTGCATTCTTTTGAGTTCAGCAACTGCTTCTAGGAAATTCATAATGATCCCTCAAGAGTGAGGCTGTTACACCTCACCCTCTCTGTTGGTTGTTATTTAGGTAGTAGGTCTTTATTCTTGGTAGTCTTAACCATCAACATTGCTGCAATGGTGTGGTATTCCAAGCCTGCCTTCAGCCCGGTAATAACCATTTGCAATGAGTTGATGTAGCTACCATATCCAATGTTATCACGAATACGTTGCAGCTCCGTAAATACAGAACACTTCTTGTTTCCCTTCAACTGAGCCGGTGTTAGTCCTGTGGTTGCTTTTGAGATGAGCTTGTTAAAGTTCATAAATGCATGAGCTTGCTTGATTGTTCCGTCTGATTTCAGAACCATCTCATTGATTAGATTACCCATTTCCTTACGCAAGGCAACCTCAAGTTCCTTGGCCTTTGGATCATCCACTATCTCACAAGCAAGATTAGCAGCCTCTTCGATGTGACCCTCTGTTAATAGGATGAATGAGCGCCGTACAGCCGCACGGAAGGGCACGGAACAACTAGATGCATATTCAATCACCGCATCCTTACAACCCCATGTACCGCCATTACGACCCCTTGCGTTAAATACGCGAATTTCGCGTAATTCAAGTAATTCGATAACATCAGGACTGCGCTTCCAGTGGTCCAGAGACTTGCCAGTACCACCAGAATCCTGCCACCCTTTCTCAATATCCTTCAGGGAGTAGAGAATCTCACCACCTTCATTCTTAGTGGTAACTTCGAAAGTGTGTTCGTTGAAGGTAATGTTCATTATTTGCTCTCCTTGTTATTAGTCTTAGCTATTGCATACGCTTGTAAAGCCATGTATTTAGCTTTATTCCAGTACACCTTCTCACCACTCAAGTACAAAGCCCAACCGGCACCATCATAGTGGATACCGTCTTTTGGTTTCTTCTTTTTAATCATGACTGGATTCACTTCTTGGGGTTGTTTACGTTTCTTGTGCATCAAGGTCTTTGATGATTTCTTCTGCAATACTTGAGTGCCAAGCAAGAGCACGGGCTGTTGTGGTATCAGTACTCACACAGCACCAAGCATTCCTTTCCGCTTCAGGAGTGGCATGACGGAAGAATTGGTTACTGCCGATTAGACGAGAACGAATTGTAGTGACCTGATAATTCT
>NTHP01001270.1:18411-28904 GCA_003416845.1 Oplegnathus fasciatus | reverse complement strand
CGTTCATGTTCTGGAGCTCCTGCTGGAGCTGCTTTCTGCCAGCAGGTGTCACCATTTCCACTGTTTCCCCTCAGACTGGTTTAACTGGACAGATGCAACCTTTCTCTGCAGTGAACGCTGAGCTGCTGACGTGAACTCTTTCTGTCTGACTGACTTAATTTTACATAAAGTGTAATTATAATTTAGCTAAACTTAATTTTAAAAGATAAACTGGATTTGAAATTCAATCCAGCACACAAGCGTTTAGCTCGTGTTGCTCACTGTTATCTCTGTAGTGGAGCTGAAGAGAGGAAAGACACTCAAAACCGTCCTGAGTCCTTTACATAGAAATCAGTCTACAGGCTGTTCACATCATCTGTTCACACATTGGCAACAAAAAACGATTAAAAATGATTAAAAAACGGCTAATACGCGTAAATTGTTACATACAGCCCCTTTAATAAAACTCAGTTTAATTTTAATGTCAGGGCTAACTGGGTGAGAAATTCTTTTCTCTCATGTCATCAAACTATTAAATGCTCCTGATGAGTCTTTCATGTTGAACTGATGATGATGATGATGATGATAATGATGATAGTGGTGGTGATGATGATGATGATGATGATGATGAGCTGATGTACTGCAGGTTATTATATTTTTATGTATTCTACAGCGGTGGAATGTAACTAAGTGCATTTACTCAAGTACTGTACTTAAGTACAACTTTGAGGTACTTGTAGTTTACCTGAATATTTCCATTTTAAGCTACTTTCTACTTCGCCACATCTCAGAGAAAAATATTGTACTTTTTACTGCACTACATGTATTTGATAAGTTTAGTTACAAGTTATTTTGCAGATTTTAAGTATATTTTGATGAATACTTTTGTACTTTTACTTAAGATTTTGAATGCAGGACTTTTACTTGTAACACAGTATTTCTACACTTAAGTAAAAGATCTGAGTACTTCTTCCACCTCTGTTATTTTATGTTCTAATCTGTTTATGTTCAGTATTTCTGCAGGATTTTTTCCCCTTTAGAACAATAAGTTGAAATGATCAATAAATGAGCCTTAAATAGAGCAGTGATCTCTCCATGCAGTCACATCTGAATTTAAATAAATAGAATAAGAAACAGTTGCAAAACTTTACATTTTGGCTTTGTTGCTGTTTTTTCTGACTTTTAATGAAAGTTGACCAGATTAAGTCTCTCTTTGTTTGATCCACATCAAAANAGACTGAAACTGTTTACTGACAGGATGTTAAAGAACCAAACAGGAGCTTTTACATGTTTTATATCCTTTGCTATGAATCATATCTAATTTATATTATTACTGGCCATTTTCCAACTCATGCATCAGTTTTTAGATTGATTTCCTTCCTTCTCGGCAGCCACTGCTTTAAATGTAATGTAGTGGAGTAAAAAGTACAATATTTGCCTCTGAAATGTAGTTGAGTAGAAGTATGAAGTAGCAGAAAAGGGAAATACTCAAGTAAAGTACAAGTACCTCAAAACTGTACTTAAGCACAGTACTTGAGTAAATGTACTTAGTTATTTTCCACCACTGCTCACGACACAGTTCATAACACAGTCAAACGTCAGAGAGGACGACACATCAGGACGACACATCTGGTCGACACTGATAACACAGTCAGACTACAGGAAGTGCAACAAGACGACAGAAGCACAGTTCAAAGTTGAATTGATAGAGACAAATGTTTTGTCACATGTTTAGTTGACATAGACAGTGCGCATGTGGCATAATTTTGGCACAAATGGAACCCCATATTATGAAGAAGAAAGGCACAAACAAACCAAAAACGTTGACTCACCTGGTCTCTCCACCCTGATCACCTCAGCTCCCAGATCTCCCAGGATCATGGTGGCAAAGGGACCAACCAGAACTCTGCAGACATTTTAAAATATTTCATTTAAATCTGACAACTTTATCTCTGATAAAAAAAACTACGTGAACCTGAATATTAATGCAGTATTCAGACAGACTCTTACCTTGTCAGGTGTAACACTCTGACGCCCTCCAGTGGTCGAAGGTTTCCTCCTGTTGAGATTAAATGTAGATGGTGAAGCAGATAAACAGTGAGATGAGTCAGCTTTGATGTTTGAAGTAGAATCTTTTCTACTGAGATAAAGTCAAGTGTTGCAACCTAGAAATATTTTGCACAGTATAAAGCTAATAGAAACATAACAGGTCCGAATAAAGGTCAGAATAAAGGTGCCAAACGGAAGACGGAGTCCTGTCTGTTTTAAAGGTGCAACATAAATTTGGTGTTTCCGGTTGATTTGTTTTTGTTTTCACCACGAAGAGGCAGCTGGACGTTTTATTGATGTCTGCTACGGCACAACTACCATTGTGGCTGCTAGCCTAGCATGCTAACTCTGCAGGACTGCACTGTACAGAGAAGACGGTCAGAGTCTTCTATAATGGCCAATCCACGGAAAATGTCACCTTCTTGGGAGTCCGTGTTGGAGGAGATGGAAGAAAAGTTGTTCTCATTGTCAGTACCGGAGTTAAATGATGTCTGCGCAGCACGAAGTTTGACAGTGGATGAAAGTAACAGAGACTTACCTCGTAAGTACCTAGAAGAAGAAGATGTTACTTCAGTTAAACGATAAAATCGATGAGCTAAAGGAGAAAAACAACGGCAGTGACGAATCCCAGCCTAGACAAATGGCACCACAGCACCACCCTGTGGAGAGAGAAGGTACTACACCCAATAACTCCGACGAGGCAAGAGAGAGCAGTTCAACTCCAAACAGAAGTCAAATCAACTCTGCTTTCCAGGTAACTCCTCAGTTTTGTTCCTGGGACAATGGCTTGAATGGCAGCTTCCACCACTTACTTACTTACTCAGTCAAGTTCCTAGGCCCCATACACAGGGAATGAGTGAGCGGCCCAACAGGAGATATCGGCCACAACCTGGAGCAGCAACTACCAGACGATGTCAGCGATGTGAGATGTCCGATCATGAGGGAAAATGTGGCCATTGTTACTGGGCAGTGCAGAACACTGGGCAGCAGGCTGTCGTAAGAAAACAACCGCAGCCACTGTAAATAAGATCGAAATCCCTCTCCACTCTGAGGAAAACACAGACAAAGTGGATCAGTTCAACCTTAAAGCACCTCTCACGGGCAAGCAACAGCAAGCTGCTAGACTGGTAGGAAAGAAAGGTTTAGATCGAGCCTCACTTGGTGATGTTAGTACCACAGTGTTATGGGACACAGGTTCACAAGTGTCAATCGTGGGAGCAGACTGGAAAAGAAAACCTGCCAGGTGTTGAAGTGAGACCGGTGGAGGAGCTGCTCGAGGAGGGAGAGCTAGATCTCTCAGCCGCCAATGGAACTGATATTCCTTGTGAGGGATGGATGGGAATTGAATTCACCCTATCCAAAAATGCTGTGTCTGGGATGAGTGATAAACCGGTCCTGGTGCCAATTCTGGTTGATAGTAGTAACTTTGAACGCCCCATCATTGGATTCAATGTAATTGAGGAACTGGCACAAAGAGATGCACCTGAAGACAGTATCCCCTCAGGTCACATGGTACAAAGACTATGCTCAGCACTGGGAGTTGGCCGCAAAACGGCAAGAGCTGTTTTATCTGTCCTAAAGAAACAGGAGCCTGAAAGTGGTACTCGCATAGTCAGAGTGGGCAGACGGCCTGTTACAATCCCAAAAAACAAAGCAATGAAAGTGGAATGTGGACAACTGAATAAAAGGGTGCTGAGTGGGTCACACGTAGTGTTGGAGCCAAATCAGGAGGCACCATGGCCCACAGGACTGACCATTAGAGAACAGCTGATCCAGCTTCCTCAGGAAGACAACGAGAAAATAACAGTGACTGTTGAAAACTTAACTGACCATGACCTCACACTATGTGGTTGCACACCACTAGGCTGGTTACATGGTGTCGATGCAGTTTACCCACTGGAAATGAAATCTATGGAGGATCAGGAGCGGGCCCAGTTCTAGGCATAGACATGGGGGGCAATGCCACACCAAATGCTCCGACTGCCCCACCAAACCGACCCCGCTTCATCCCAAAATTAAAAAATAACTGAAAAGTATTTTAGGCCTAGTCCACACGTACACGGGTATTTTTGAAAACGTAGCTTATTCTGTGCGTTTTGGCCGTTAGTCCACACACAAACTGCGTTTTAAGTCACTGAAAACAGACCTTTTTGAAAACTCCTTCCAGGGTGAAGATTTTCAGAAACTCCATTTTCAGTGTTGAGGTGTAGACAGGAAAAACTGAGTTTTTGGCTTCTGACGTCAGAGTGTGCGCCGTTATCTCCTTTGTGAGGCGTCACAAATGAGGTGACATTTCGCGCAATGACGGATGTGGCCAAAATAGTGCTGGTTCTAACCTTGCCAACAGGACTTTTTACGTGTTTACACATAAATGTACAGTTACTCTTCCACCATATTGAGGAACAGAGGCCTCTGAATGCGCTACGGAGGTCACTGCTGCATCATCCAACACTCTCACGACACAGACCCCGGCGCCAGCGTCGCCGGTTTTGGATGAGACCCGGTCGGACATCTAGTTGGTGGGAGAATTTTGAGAACGAAGTGGTTGTTGCTGAAGAATGGCGAGAAAACTTTCGTATGTCAAGGACATCGCTGTTGTCTTTGAGTGAGCTGCTTCGTCCGCACATTGAAGGGCAGACAACTGTAATGAGATCGCCTGTCGGTTTTGTCAAAAAAGTTGCGTGCACACTGTACTATTTAGCAGACGAGGGGAGATTACGCAGGACGGCCTTTGGATCGTCAAGACAGGTGGTTTCGAAAATAGTAAGGCAAGTGTGTGAAGCAGTTACAGTCCACTTGGGCCCAGTGTATATACAGTTACCTGTCACTGAGTCCAAAGTAGAGGAACTTGTAACAGGGTTCCACCGAGCCCATGGCATCCCTCAGTGCATCGGGGCCGTGGATGGGACCCATGTGAAATAAAGCAGCCATCCACAAATTCTATGGATTACTTGAACAGAAAGGGGAGATTCTCTCTGAACATACAGGCCACCTGTGACTACAAGTATTCAATTCAAGTATAAATTCCATGCTGAACACACATTTGAAAAATGGCACGATCCCCGCCTCAAAAAAACACATTCTAGAACACGAGGAGGCCATTCCAGTTTTTCTTCTTGGGGACCCAGCATACCCTTTGCTTCCCTACCTAATGAAGGAGTATGCAAATGGGGGATGCACTGTTCAGGAACAGTATTTTGGACTGTCCTTGTGTCAAGCTAGAATGGTCACTGAATGCGCTTTTGGAAGGCTGAAAGCACGGTTTGGAGCTTTGAGAAGGGCAATGGACATTAATCTAAATGACCTTCCCTTTGTTATCTATGCCGGCTTTGTGCTCCATAACTACTGTGAGGCCAGCAAAGACATGATGGACGAGAACACAGTCATTGAGGCAATTCAGCATGACAAGGACATCCAGCCAGCTACACAGACTTATTTCAGCATCACAGCAGAAGGGAAGAGGGTCAGGAGAGTCCTTACTGAATTCCTTGATCCATAAAAGGGACTGCAGTTCTTCTCTCCGTTTGCCACTGAGGCCAGAGTCCTCTCCGCAGCATGTGTGTGTTGTGTGTCCATGTTACACACTGGTCAAACCTTCTCTCTGTGTGTGTAGTGTGATCCTGAACATGTGCAAAAAGAAAGTGGTATGTTGCCTTAAGTTAAAAGTTGTTATTTACAGGAAATCACTGTTAATGCAATTTTGTTTAAAATGAAAATGATGTACGCTGTGTGTGCTTGTCATTTCCTCAGTTGTTGTTGTTAGTTTACAGCACCCATAATTCACAGCACTATGTCTTAAGTTAATCACTCTGACATCTGTACAATTTTCAGACTCTATTTTCAAATTGTTGGCACTGAATCAGTCACTGCACAAAAATTCACAACCAGCCTGAATACTGTTTCAGCTGAATACAATTTAACAAATGAACATTGTTAGTATTGTCAGCTCATTTTGGTGTCACCACTAACCAATTAAAAAGTAACCAAGTAGCATAACCTGACCTCATAACCTAAAAAGTAGGTTAGAAAGAAAGTTAAATAAAATACATAAAATAAATAACATAAAAAGTAGTGTTTAGTCCATACAACATTGGAGCTGCCTAACAGCTGATTCAACACATTTAACAACTCAACAACAAGTGAATTTCAGCAACAGTCTTAAGACACAAAAAGTCCTTATTAAGTCTTGAATACAAAGATGCAGGCCCCAAACAACAGCCTCCTAATACATTTTGTCAAGAATTTCAAATATCATCCTGAAAAAGGGCTTGTGTGAAGGAAAACTGCCCTAATTCCTGCACAGGTGAGGTGGAGCCAGGTGTGTGTGGTGATACAGTCGTGGTAGTGTTGGGTGGAAATGTGCCAGGTACTGTGTGTAGTGGTGGTGGAGATGCATAGATGCGTCCATAAGGACCCCTGGTTTGGAGTGGTGGCATGTTGAATGGTTGTGGTGGTGGATGCAGAACTTGTCTCAGCAGTGAAAAACCATCTGCAACTGAGCTTGTCAACCTCTCAAGACTAGTAGATAATTTACTGAAATTTTCAGAAGTTTGCCTCTCCGATGTCTCCATCATGTCCAGCATTCTCTTTTTCATCTTGATGTCTTCCTTGGCTGCATTCAGCAACTGTGTCTCAGCTGGAAGCTTTCTTTTCAGTCTGTCCTGTTTGTGTCCCTTGAGTTTTGCCTTGAAAAAAGTAGATCAAAATCATTTTTCCAAGCTAGCTTAAACAAAAAAGTTAAACTACATAGGCCTAGATGATGATAATGTACATTACAACGAACAAATTAACCAAATACGCGTCACAACAGTCCAGAGGTGGAAGAAGTATTCAGATCTTGTACTTGAGTAACAGCAGCAATACCACAGTGTAGAACTACTGTGTTACAAGTAAAGGTTCTTTTACGTGTAAACATGTAAAAAGTCCTGTTAGCAAGTTCAAAATTTTACTGAAGTAAACTACAAAAGTATTAGCATCGAAATATACTTAAGAGTACCAAAAGTAAAAGTAATCATTATGTAGAATGGCTCATTTCAGAATAATATATATTATATTACTGGATGATGATTATTGATGCATTAACATGTTCATCACTTTAATGTTGCAGCTGGTAAAGATGGAGCTAATTTCAACCACTTTATCTGCTGGGTAGCTAATCTATAGCTAATATTACATCATAATTTATTTGTTGATTATATTTTGTATTATTAATCTGAATCTGCAAAGTAATAGACACAGTACTGGTAGGCATATAGGGGAGCTACAGCTACAGCCTACCTTTATAAACATATAAAAGCTCTTCTTAACAATCAACGATGAGGGCCTACATACAGTAGATCTCTTCTCTCCTTCACCACTGACTGGTCCAAATTGCTGCCATCAGACTCTTGGAGTTGATCAGTGTGATGGCCACAGCCACACATGGTAATATTGTTCCAAGACACACTCTCTCATCTCATTAGTTTCCTACTTACACAGGTTCATTTCATTTGCAGTCAGCCACATTTAAACAATTAACAGCACATATTTGGTTTGATTTGAAATCTGTTTATTTTCTTTAAACTTTACATTGGTTAGGNGTTTGCTTAGTTAACACCTTGTTTTTGTTGTTATCTTGAGTATAGTTATGTTGATTTAACCTCTTTTATAGGCCTAGTTGTAAAATCCTTGGTTTATAATGTTTTGTATTCTTTTTGGGTAAATAAAAAAAGCCAGTTTTAAACTAAAACTCCTGTTTCCTTGTTGCCTCACTGCTTGGTCCCTGACAATCAGACACATCTGATATTTCCAAGAGGTCAAGTGTAGATGACGAGGATGCAGAATCCGGACTGCGATGATGAGAAGCTGTATCAACATCTGTCGTTTCTATACCGGATGCAATGGTAGTCGTTGCGGAGGTACCACCCCATATCTGCTCACATAGTTCAAAGTACAGTAGAACCACTCTGCCATGACTGCTTTTCCGACCGGAGTCCACTGCTTGCCTATATTTCCCCCGTATTGCCTTCAGCTTGGTGGTGACGATGGCCCTGGTTACATCCTCCTTCCGATGAGGAAACTCTGTGGACGTCTCAGAAGGGTACTGCTCCAGGAAAAGAGCTAGGATGTCGGCGTACTTGGACTGGCAAGACTCCCAGTCCACATTCTCCTGAGTTTTCCTAACCTTATATTCGAGTGTGATATTGAGGAATAATTCCACTTCTCTCAGTCCACACATACGATTACCCCCTTCCTCGATGCGCCATTGCAGGTAGCCAGCCTTCTGGTAACAACTTTTTTTCAGGCTTCTGATTGGCTAACATGGCTTTAGGGTTAGGATTATATCGCCGCCTGTTGGTTTGGCATGCTCTTTACAGGGCTTGTTTAGTGTGTTTTTGCGTTTTCATTTGGACAGATTTTCTTAATACGGTGCTTGTGTGGACGGGATTTTTTTCGAGAACGATGAAGAAAAAACCCTGTTTTCAAAAATACCCGTGTACGTGTGGACTAGGCCTTATTTTATCCTTGTGGATTTGGCCAATCATAAACATGCCACATCGAAATAATCGAAGTTTACTTATATCTGATTGGTTGGTCTGGCCATATAAAAAATGGATACATAGCGGGGAGAGCAGTTACCTCGCCATCATTTCACTGCGTCACTACTCAGTTGCTTATACTATGGTTACCAGCCTATTTGCTCATAACTCAGTGGCTCCGATGGGAATATAGCCTGGTTTTAGTTTTAGTTAACAGTTAATCTATGAGATTTGATTTGTTGCTGCTAGATTTATTTGGCTACTCGCAAACTGTGGTTGTTGGGATTATTTATTTTCAATCATTTGCAGTCACCTTCTAGACATAGTCAGCTAGTTGTGTGTGTGCCATATGGAAAAATAAAAGGCATTGTCCCTTACTGAATCACTACGGGACGCGATTTGTCCCATAGTTTAGCCTTTGGAAGATTAATATCCACCAATGTCCAGTTGGTTAGTATTATCTTACAGCATATTATCTCCTCTTATGAAGGCATTATAAAATAAATTAATACATTTTCTCACAAATAAATGTGTTGTTCAGTCATCCACCACAGTGGTCTCTGTGGTCTACCAGCTCATTTACTATTTCTGAGTTTATCAATGGCTTCTTGCTTCTTCCAAATATACCAAATAGTCGGAGGACATGGGTTTAAAATTTAAAATTGACAATGCCAATTACATTGTAGCTTCACATTTAAATAGAAAATATGTTAGTAGACTAGAAAACTATACTGGATTAAGGCAGAATGGGTGGTGATAATTTGTGAAGATTATATTGTTGAACATAAACTGAATAAACATAAACAGAAAACAAACTCTGTGACCAACACAGGCTTGATGACACATAATCAAGCCTGTGTTGGTCACAGAGTTTGTTTTCTGCGTCAGTACAGAGGTAGAATCCCATCAGACTTTTGCCGATGGAACCACAGCGATGCTAACGTCAGGGCTGGCCTACAAAAAAACGTCATCCCTGGGGCACTCAACACAGCAGCAGGTGATGACCAATCAACATCTCTTACTGCCCCCCCAATCAAAGCAGTCTAGAACCAGGCCTGCTCGTACACACACATGGCAACAACAACACAGGTAACGACCACAGTGATGATGTCATAGCCGCACGCAGACTGATGACGTAGGCCTACTGTATAACTGAAAACAATACTCTTCTTCCCCTGTCCATGTAACAGTACACATGCAATTAACAGGATCGGCTAAAAAGAATAATCAAATGTACAAAAAATTAAATAAGAGTATATTCTCCTATAAAAGCCTGACCTGTTATGTTTCTATTAGCTTTATACTTTGCAAAATATTTCTAGGTTGCAACACTTGACTTTATCTCAGTAGAAAAGATTCTACTTTAACATCAAAGCTGACTCATCCCACTGTTTATCTGATTCACCGTCTACATTTAATCTCAACAGGAGGAAACCTTCGACCACTGGAGGGCGTCAGGGTGTTACACCTGACAAGGTAAGAGTCTGTCTGAATACTGCAGTAATATTCAGGTTCATGTAGTTTTTTATCAGAGATAAAGTTGTCAGATTTAAATGAAATATTTTAANCAGGAGCATTTAATAGTTTGATGACATGAGAGAAAAGAATTTCTCACCCAGTTAGACCTGACATTAAAACTAAACTGAGTTTTATTAAATCAGGTTCTTTTTAACTTGTGTGCTGGATTTAATTTACAATCCAGTTTTATCTTTTAAAATTAAATTTAGCTAAATTATAATTAAACTTAATTTATGTAAAAAGAAGTCAGTCAGACAGAGTTCACGTCACCAGTTCAGCGTTCACTGCAGACAAATATTGCATCCGTCCAGTTAAACCAGTCTGAGGGGAAACAGTGGAAATGGTGACGCCTGCTGGCAGAAAGCAGCTCCAGCAGGAGCTCCTGAACATGAACGGTGGTGATGACGACTGATTCAACACTGATTTCTG
>NTHP01001268.1:4947-34554 GCA_003416845.1 Oplegnathus fasciatus | reverse complement strand
GAGTTTGCATGTTCTCCCTGCGTGGGTGTTCTCCGGGTACTCCGGCATCCTCCCACAATCCAAAGACATGTAGTTTAGGTTAATTGGTGACTCTAAAATTGCCCGTAGGTGTGAATATGAGCATGAGTGGTTGTCTGTCTCTATATGTCAGCCCTGTGATTGACTGGCGGCCTGTCCAGGGTGTACCCTGCCTCTTGCCCAATGTCAACTGGGATTGGCTCCAGCGCCCCCGCGACCCTCAAAGGATAAGTGGTATAGATAATGGATAGATGGATTCTAGGTGTTAATTTAAAGAAACCCACACACCTAAATGTCAGTTTTGTAGTTCAGTGTCAGTTTGAATTCTGCCAGTAAAAATTCAAAGTGTTTGTGCAGGAGCTGGTGGGTTGGACCCTGGTGTTGTGGCAGGTGCCATCCTCCGAGGTGTCAAGGCTGCCACGTCGTCCACTCCTCTTCACTGTCTCACCAACATCCGCCTCGTCCTGTTTAAGATCAATGTCTTCTTGGCGTTTAAAAANTGCCGCTGAACAGGGCTAATGCGAAATATTGATAGCCACGTTGCACTTAAAAGAGCTGACTCTTTGATTTGGTTTCTTTGTGAACGTCCCATCTCCACAGCCGAATCCTGTCCAATCAGCGAGCTAACGTTAGGTGGCAAAGTTCACTTGCAAATCGTTTCGGCATTTCAGCAGCAGTACAATCCGAATTTAAGTTAATTTAAAGTTTGGCTGGAGTCAGTGGGCCAAGCAGGTTCATTCAACATTTGCTAGCCTGTCTTTTCCTATTTTCTATTTTCAGTCCATGATCACAGTTAAGCTAAATGTTTCTCACCTTTCTAAACAGTCAGACTCCTGTGTGGATTGACAGACAGTGATTGACAGCCAGAGCACGCTGTGGCAAACGATCAACGACAGGTTCGACTGAACCAACTCAAAGGGTGGTCCAAAAATGTGTGATTGTTTTATTACTTGTTTTTGTCAGTTGCTGAAAATAGTAAAATGATCATTGATATAGGCTGCTTAAATATAATCACCTGATTGCGGGGACTGTATGATAAGTTTATTTTTAAAAAAGACAAAAAGTGGGGTAGCAAAACCAGAACTTTGCTCCCCCTAACTGAATAATGGGGATGCATTTGCTCCACTTTCTCTATTGCTCAGGTGCCTATGAAGTTGGACCCTCCTCCCCGACTCAAAGCGCACACGCTTCTGGTGTCCCAAAACCTATTCAGTTTACTAATACATGACACAAAAAATCAGCAAATCAATTAATTGACCCTGCTAATATTTCTTGGCAACTACTGTAAGTCAGTAGCTCCCCTGGATTTGATAAAGGTTTGATCCAATTTTGTTTATCAAATGGGGAGTAAAGTCGCATAAAAAGTTTCTCAAACCTTGTATGGATTTTTTTTTTTTTTTTACTAATGAAAGTTAACGGTATTGAATTTTGGCAGCCATTAGCAGCTGTACATCAAAATATCATCATCAGCCTTGAGAAAACCCTATTTGTAAATCCCTAATTAGCACGAAATCACGCTTTAAGATCAGTTATTGGAAAAATAAACCTGTTGTGTAATTGTACATCCACTTTGTTCACCACTGAGTGTCTTTGGCGTTATGTTATTGAAAACAATTCAAGCCAGCAGTTAACAGTCGGTATCATCGAAAGATTTGTTCTGCAATGATTCGTGACGTCCTGTCTTGTGCCTTTGTGTTTCAGGTGGAGAAGGTGCTGGCCCTCCATGAACTGAGCTTGTCCACGTTGCACCACACACAGGGCTGCTCTGCGCTGGATGGTCAGGGCCTCCAGCCCGGCCTGGAGAAACTCTACGAGATGATCCTGAAGAGGAAGAAGATGCTCCGACACAGCAAGAAGAAGAGATGAGGCGGAGGATTGCATCGGTGCTGGGGATTTTGAACCACTACTTGTCTGAGGACCTTCTCAGCAGTCATGTCTGTGACACTTTTGGAACCTCAGGGGGTGAAACCAGAGGGAAGCTTGTCAGTCCTTCAGCAATTGGGATGTCTTCAACCAAGTTCAGACTTCAGCTGAAGTCTGTGTCAACTGTCAACAGCTTCTTTCACCATCTAGACAGTGGGCTGACCTGCCTCCTTTGGGATTGTTTCTGCTCTTGAGCACTCTTCCCTCTCCTCATCTCCCATCCTCAGGAGCACCGTAGAGTGACATACAACTCCAGAAGGAACAATAGAGGAAAACCATGCAATATACATATGATGAACACTCACTGATGCAGTAGCTCCAATATTGAAGGATATTTTGTACCACTACTTGTACAAACTGTGGTGCCTAGAGAAACCTGCAGGCCTGGCCCAAGCACAGTTCCTGTTCCTTTCACTAACTTTCAATGTCACACTTTACTCTAAATCCTTATGTTGCATGATGTTCACCCAAATACCTGGTTGGGAATATTAAGACAACACTTGTCGATCACAACACTGTTGATCAAAGAAGACTATTAAGATCATTCTAGGTTAGAAACTGCCCAGTGTTCAGTTAGGTATGACACTGGGACTACAGTTACGATGTGTCACCAACGTGACATTTACAGACTGACACACTGAGGCTGCTGAATCTAGCAATGCGAGTTCAGATTGTTTATCACCAAAGTTGTTTGCTTGTCACAGTTTGGTGTATTTCAGGGTTGGCTGAATGGTTGGTTGGTAAGTTTCAAGCAAGAAATTGTTTTTACATCGGGTACGTTTTGTTTTGTAAAACGTCAACATATAAATAAATTATTGAGCAGCTTTGGTAGTATTTTCTGGAAACTTGTCTCTTCATTTTAAGTGTCTTTTTCATGTCGCATTGACAGCCGAGAATTTGGCTAACCTGAGTTGTAGGAATGTGATTCAAAGTCACAATGCACTAGCAAAAATGGGAGAACTTTAATTATGTCTGACGTGCAAATTGATGATCCATTCAGTGTCGTCAAGACATGTCTTTAAATACATCAGCAGTGCTCCCACATCCTACACAGCTGCTGTTATCTGGAAACAATCACTGCTAGGGGGTGATGAACACGATGATGAGTGATTATGCAGGTTGTTAAACATGCATGTTTACAGCTGTGAGAGTGTACAAAATCAGTGAAAACATTACTGGCCCAATATGATGAAATCCAGTGACCATGAAGTTCGGTTTGGTATGCGACTTCCTCGGTTTGGTACAGCCAGTGACCCAAACAATTACTGTCAAAATAGTCTATTTATGTATACTACTTGCATGCGGGAACTGAAATTCTACAGCGAGAGTTTTACCTGGAAAGTTTTTGCAGTGCACCAGTTGTCGTCTATCAGCTGTAGAATGCTAGTCAGCTTAGCCCGGTTAGCCAAGATATGTAGTGTCACTGCCATCCGAATGACAAACACAAATGAGAGACCAGAGCTGGAGGATCCTCCCGTGACATTTAGATCGACTGTATGGGAGCATTGCGGTTTCCCGGTTAGTTACAGTGAAAATGGACAATGGTTAGTGTCAAACTGTATGTGAGCGATGTGAGTGAGACGAGCTGCGTTTCGAGTTCAGTTTCCCATTTACACTTGAAAATGCCCTAAGTTGAGGTTAATGATCAGCATCTTAACCCCTAAGCCATGTATGCACCCTGACATGAATCACTAGTAGTATTTTGTAACACAAATTAATATTTATACCCACAAATTAATAATACATGCGGACTCTACTGTACTTTTTTGTTGGGAGTAACCGGCATTTTTTGTTGTCTGTTTATTTTTTCTTTTCTTTTGTCCATGACAAAAATGTGGATGAATTTTAGCTGATGAAGGTATGAGGACCAAAATGCCGTTTTTTTTCACAGTTAAGTTTATGATCGGACCGACCTGCCCATAAGACTATCAGGAGTGCAAGAATTTTGTAGTGATTGTTATCTTTCTTTTGAGATGGCAATATTGTTGAGGTGTTGCCTTTATTTTGTCCGCACCTTGAATTTTCACATTCAGGCTGTCCTGTGGCAGTATTTGTTGCATAAACAGGTCTCATATCAGTGTCCTCAGGCTAGAGTTTCAGTAGGTCATTCCATTATTTCTCTCACTCACCTTTGTATTATTACCCATCTCTCTTTCTGTGTCTCACCTCACCCCCTTCCTCTCACTCTTCCATATAATGGTGTCAAGTGCTCAGGCTTATATCACTGACCTGTTTGAGGGGGTTGTGCCCCACAGATTCGATTCATGAGCAGTCCTTCCCAGTGTGATACAACTATCTGCTTATGTTTCATTTTTTGTCACGTCACGAGCAGCTCAGATTTGTATCGATACCAGAGCTGGGATGCAGACTACATTTGGTTTTGGAATATGAAGGGTTCATGGGATACATAAATCCATTTTATTCATTGTAGACACCAAAGTTATTCCTATTGAACATGTTTATTTACTCAGTTTGATAATCATGTGGCAATAGGCTCATATTCTAACAGTGGCCATGAAACAGTAAAATGAGCAAACCTTCAATAAGGCTACAGACAATTTATTTATGGAATATATTTCATACACAGAAATGCAGCATAAGACACCAACAGTAGAGATCTTCTTTATGCTTCAGACAAACTAGTTTACGTGACATCCAAATGTGTCTAAAGGGTTATAGCTGTTCTGAATGGCTACACTCAAAGGCAGACTGAAAAGCCTGCTGTTAAAGATAGGGTGAGACACGATGAATTATACAAATGGAGGTAACGATTTCCGATGGTCACCATGTTTTCTGTAATATAGTAGTAATGGTGTGCGATTTTATTTGTCATCACAATGATCCATACAATGACCACCCACAGTTAAATACCACATTAGTGCTTTAAATAAAATTAATAAAATTTAAAGGTGGTCAGGGCTCCAGACTAACTTTTTCCTCTAGTAGCACTGCTCCCTACCGAAAATTTTTAGGAGCACCAGCACAAAATTTAGAAGCACCACTTAAATTAACATGCAACGCAACACATTCAACTCATTCACAGTCAAGTCTCAACTCGTGTACGCAAGTTTTCGAGTGAGTGTGGACTTGCGGTGCAGCATAGTAAATCTGTCGGAGAATTGTTAATACCATTCTGACTGGCATGTAAGCATATGCAGATGTGTATTCATCATTTAAAAATATGTAGCCTGTGGCAAAATAACAACTTTGTAAAGGCATCAACTATGTGTCATATATCCCTAACATGAATAAGTATTTTCAAATTGTTTGCAATTTACGGGGTTAACAGTTTTTGATATAAGATTAATTTATAGACTATACATATCACGGATGTATAAATTAAATATTGAAACCTCAGCTGGAGTTCAATTGACCACGGCAACGCTGTTGACCGCAGCAGTGATTTTATTCCATGCAGGATTCTTCCTACTTCCTTTGATGCCACTTTTCAGGCTGCCAAATAAAAGTAGTTGGTTTAATTGAACTTGTGACGTTAGCGTTTCTATCTCCAGGTCGGAGAAGTCCCTCTTCTTGGCTGGATTACGTTTCTCTCTGTCGTACACTCTAGGAATGAGGAGTCTAAACAGAGAATATATAGGGGCGTGATATTTAAATGATTGTTTTCAGCTGCCACATTTATCAACGCCTGATCATTCTTACGCTGGGATTGGCGAGATACGAACATGAATCACACGTGAACCCCGTCGTAAGATGATTTCTGCACTCAGATCTGTGCTGGTTTCTACGCTAGATTGATAAATGAGGGCCAGAAAGATCTCTCTATCTTACTACACCTAGAGACAGAGTAGATTTGCAAAATCATACACCAACTAAGACCAGGCTTTGGGAATTCCAGTTTTGAGTGTAAATTCTACTTTGTTTCTACATTTCTCCTCCACCACATGCAACCACTTCTCATGGTAGACTAATCCACAAAGCTATTATAATATCAATTTCTATTGGTATCCATCCACCCATTCCCAGAGCTGTAGATACTGAAGGTAAGATCACTGCCCAACCCCCACCAGCCAGTTCTGCCATTTGCCATATGCTAAAACCTGCAGCCTAATCCCCTAGTCCTCTTTATACCAAGAGCCATATAATAGGTGTTCTTCCTGCTGTGCTTTCTCTCTCGCTCACAGGAGTCATCTGATGTAGGTTATGCCAATAACAATACCTACATCAGAATGCCGTTTGTTGATTTCAGCTCAGCATTCACATCACAATCTCCCCCATTAAACTGATTGGCAAACTTAGCACTCTGGGCTTGAGTACCACACTCTGCAACTAGATATTGGACTTCCTCAAAAACAGACCCCAGACAGTTCAGATTGGCGGTCGCACCTCTTCCACTCTGGTGCTCAACACTGGAGCCCCTCAGGGATGTGTGCTAAACTTGAAACTTAGAAAGTATATTTTGAATGTGCAGGACAGCAATTTGCAACTTTACAGATTTTGTTACTGGTCAACATCAGTCTTTTTTCAGCAAACTAAAAATTATCCCCAAATGCTGAAAGACAATATGCACATATTTTATGTTACAATGGACCCAAGTGTAGCTGAGATTTGTCTCCTTTTTCTAAGCTGGGTAAGCTAACAAGTCACTTGAATACATCAAAGTACATGTTCTCTATGCTGATGTTTTGTGGCATAGAGCTGTCTGTGGCATCTTTCTCATCTCCCCATAGTCTTTACATTTCTGGTCTAACCCTCCCATACCCATTTACTGCTCAGTCAGTCCAGTTATCCTGATTGGAGGCCCTCTCCTGCTGCGACTCAGCTGTTGGAGCAATAAGTAAGTAGCAGGATTGGTGAGTCAGCAGAATGGACAGGAAAACCCACCACATGAAAAGTCTTTAGCCAGCGAGAGCCAACTTCGTCTGTCTGGTCATTAAATCTTTCACTTTCTTTCTCTCTTTGTTCTGTTGTCTGTTTTCATCAGTGTGTTGGACATTTGTCTTCCTTCTTGCTTTTCATCCTTTCATATTCTACTGTTATCTCCTCCATTCTGCACCTTTCTGTCTCTTTCCTCCACACTGCTGCCAATAAAGAAGTTTTTCTCACCTCTGTTCTTTCATCTGTCCATCCTTGACTTTTTCTCTCAAACTAAGGAGTCTGGCCCTGTCTACCTCTTTGGTTATCTCTCTCTGTCTCAGCCTTATTTACATGTCTCTCACTCTACATCTACAATTAAAAATATATCACTTTCTCTCAAGACAAAGATTTTGCTGTTTTCCTATTGTTCTGGTGTTGGATGGCACAAGGGTGAGGAATTTCAATCTTCAAAAAGACCTGAAAATGTGAGTGTTGACGCAAGTTCTTTTTCTACACTAGTCCATCTACCACTGAAACTACAATATAATTTTACAGTATTTGGTTATTGTGTAATGTAACACTAATTATCACTAATTACACTCATTTATTAGTGTAGTTAATGGAACTACTACTGACCTCTGTGACAATGACATTTGTATATTTTGTAGTGTCATAAATTACACAAGATAATGCTAATTCATTTGTTTAGCAATTTACTTAACAGTAGTATAATAATAATATAGGCCCGATGCATTTGTTCATTATAATACTTACCAGTAGATGTTTCTTCATGTGAAATAGCTTCAGTGTTATAGCTGCTTTTTCTGAGTAACTTGTACTGTAGCTGCTACTTTCAATAAAAGTGTAGTGTTGCTGTAGCTTAAATATTTCCAATGAAAAGTAGCATATAGCTCCACTAACCAGTGTTTCAAAGTAGCATCTCCAATTCAAAATTAGCCAGACATAGTTTCAGTCCAACACACAAGTTAGGGCTCACTCAGCAGTGGCACATCACTCACTAAATTTGATTACTCTCCTATCCGTGTACAAAGAATAGTTGACTTGCTTCTTCTGGTTTCTTCTCTATTTCTCTCTGCTATGTTTCCTTTATCAGAGCATGACAATAATTGTAGAGAGCTCGGTGGTTTTTGATGGGCATCTACATGTTTGTCAGTCCACCCGGCCTGGCCGGTTAAAGGGAGGCTCCGGCTTCACACACCATTTCAGATGAGACATGCCTTCCAAAATAGAACTGAGTGTATCCAAAACATAATCTTACTACAATCTGTGGAGTTAAACCTCCATTCTCCACTAAGCAGTTATAACTGATTTTAGGTGCATGTTGAATTGGTTTCATTGTGTAGAAGAATTGCTTACAACAATGGTTTTTGTCACTTTCTCATTTCATCATAAAACATGAAGTTAGTAACTGTATAGTGACATGTTGTATGGCAGCTGTCCACGTAAAATCCAGAGGGACTTTATCCCCACTGTGTAATACCTTCTAAACTTATTTTAATGCAGGGAGGATTATGGGAGGGTTTTTTTGTTGGTTTGTACCTTTGTTAGACCAGAGGAATAATTCAAAGAGTCACTGAAAACATAAAACTTCACAATGGTTGTAAATTGAAGCACAACAATGAAGTACAGTGAACAATAGTACATATGACACAATGACGTCCCCATGTCCCACTTTCCGTTCACACTAAGCTGACCCTTCACTTTGATCACACCACCAGTCTATTTTTTTAACACTAAATAGAGTTGCTGCCATATTAACACTATAGAGGATGTAAAATTTAACCCAATATTTAACTCTAGTAGAGTTGATTTGTATTTTAAAAACACTGTAGTGAGTCAATTTATAATACCCAATTCCACTCCCACACACATCACAATATTATTCCAAATAAAAAAAAAAGAAAGAAAAAAAGACACCAACACAAGTTTGTAGTTCAAGTGAAATTATATTTTGAACAACAAGCACACCACATATAACATAGCATTGGCTTTAGCATATGCAATAGCATGTTGTTTGTCATAGGGTCTGTAATAAATCAACTCATCAATAGAAATAACAGAAAATGAATCAGTTCTCTCCTCGACAGTGTGCATTAAAGTGGTCATCAAAATAAAGAGTGTCAACTCTGCAAGTCAAAATGAAAGCCTGATCTTCATTTATAATATTGTTGATCTTTCTGAAAACAGGAATTTCCATATTTGTTCTTAGAAAAACAAACCAATTTGATACTCATTTCCATAGTTCTTCACCCAATTAGTAGTTGACACATCAGAGTATGCATTCACATTAAACATTGCACTTAAAGTCTCACCATCCTCCAATCTATGAATGATTTCCTTCCTTCCTGGACCAAACTCAAACCTCTGAAAATTCCAATATCCATATATCTTCTAATTCTATATATATCTGGTGTTGTTTTACCAATGTTTTTGTGATATTTTTCAAATTCTTAACAGATCTTTTATGAATACACCTTGGATAATGTATGATAAAATAATGCTTTGGAATAAATCTTCTCTCAGGAAACAAAGATCTGAACAGCTTGAGGTGATCATTAATCAAATGCTTCAAATAATACAACATATTTTCATCCAATGTTATACAGATCCTTGGACTCAAATATGTTGATTTGTTTTGTCTGTAAGGTGCACCACAAAAGTTCTGCATTGCTTTGTCAGCATTTGAGATTTCACCATGGTTTATATCTGGGAATGAAATGTGGAGAGCTGGGATGTTCTTTATTATTTTGCACTTATTCAGGGTTCAGGAAACACCTTATTCGTTTGCACAGGGACACTGTTTCGACAAATACTACTGACAATGTGGGCAGTCTGTCCAGACACTCCAGTAACCATCCGGGTTTGTGTTGACAAGCAACATGTATTAAACATGTGTGATTCTGTCGTAGTGCAGTTACAAGCATCAATGGAAAAGCTTGTAAGTGGTATTCACAGACAAGCAAGACTGTACTGTACTTCTTCAGAGATTCAAGGCACAGATTTGGAAAAGAAGGTGGAAAATTGCTTTGATCAACTAGAAAATCCTTTCTCAGTTTTAAATACAGGAGCCAAACGACAGAAGTTCTTTGAGGAAAAGTGGGAAATAGTTGAACCTGTGGAGTACGTTCTTGGGGTGCGATTTGATGTACGCAAAGATCAAACCACAATCAGAAGTCTATGTTCAAGAACAGATGTGAAAGTTTTCTGCAGGCCAAACAACATGAGGAAGGTACTTATAAAGATATACGTATGTGATGGTTCATACTTAAAAAGTAATGATTTGTTTTCCCAGCAAAAACATGCTCTACAGAAGTAATTCTGTCTTGATGAATATTCATGTTGTGGCAGTCTTTCACTCATGAGACCAGAAGAAATATGGATTTGATGAAATACTAAAGCCTCTCATTGATGATGTTAAAACACTAGAAACCGAAGGAATAGAGGTACCTTTCTCTGATTCAGGGTCCTTTACTCAAGTAACAGGTGATAATCTAGGTATATACGGGCTGTTTGGTTATGTTGAGTCCATCAGTGCAACATATTGTTGTAGATTTTGTTTAAAGGTATGACGAGTAGGATTTTCCTTAAAAACAATGTATAGACTCGTACTAAAATAATCCCTCTCAATCATCACTTATGACCCACTAGAAGTGTGTGGCGGTGTCTGTATCTGCAGAGACCCTGCCGTCTGCCTGTATTTTCTTATTTTGCTGTGTTCGGGATGTTTCTGGGCATCAACCTTTGAGCAGTGGTGTGTAGCCCCCAGCCAATAACAGCGCGCAGGGTGTGAGGTGCAGGACTCGTAGCGACCAGTTGCTAGATCATAAGCACGTGACACCATTAGAAGCGCGTGCGCTTTGAGTGGGGTAGGAGGGGCCAACTTTGAATGTTGTGTTTACAAACAGCAACCAACAAATCCAACTTATACGTTATACCTTTAACACTAAGGACAAGTTACAATCTGTCTTCAATGAAGATAACCCTGGCTTTATTTTTATTGTTATTGTTTATTATTGTGCAGCTCTACAGGAAAATCCTACGTTAGCATCAACATTTAGTGTGAAGAAGACATGCTCAATACATTGCGTTTCTTGATGCATGATTTGCTTGAAAGTGTAGTGCAGTACGAACTGAAACGTGTCTTTCAATATCTCGTCAAGAAGAAGTATCTATCTTTGGAAACATTGTCACAGAGGATCCAAAGTTTCAACTATGGTTATATTGAGAGAAGAAACAGGCCAAGTGGGTTGAAAATAGATGAAGGTAGCAAAGGTCTTCGACTGAATGCTATTCAGTCATGGTGTCTTGAGCGAAATGCTCCCCTTATGTTTGGTGATGTAATTGAAAGAAATAACAGTTATCGGAATCTGCTCCCCCTCTTGATTCAGATAGTCAATATAGTGCTTTCACCAATTGTTACTAATAGTATGACTATCAGCATGCAACAGTCTTGCCCTGAGCTCCTTGACTCAGGGATTTTCCTTGGCACTTCCCATGTCGATGTTGTACACTGTGGTTTGGATGAACATGTAGAAGAGTTTAGGGATTCATGGTAGATTCAAGATTCAAGATCTTTATTGTCATATGCACAATAATTACATGGAAGCAATTCTTAAATCTCAGACTCCCTCAAAATAATGCTCAAAAAATGTATGAGGAAAATCACACAAGTAAAAAGAGAACTTAAGACACAAGATATAAAATAGTGCAAAAGTTCAAAATATGAGAACAGAATATAGTATATGAAATAAAATATAACACATTAAAATAAAATATCAATATATAAAATAGAATATAAATAGAAATACATACAAATAGAAATATAATACTGTTGAGGCAGGTGTGCAAAAGTGATAAAAGTGATAAAATGCAGGTGAAACGGTCGTATAAATATATATAATCTGAGATGTAAACAGGTAACAGGGATGTTAATAGGTAAGCAGGTAGTAACCAGTAAGTAATAGCAGTGGGGTAAAGTGACAACAGTATTAATAAGGTGCAAGTGAAGTGAAGTGACAGTAATGAGCTTGTGAGCTCAAGAGTTCAAAAGTCTTATTGCCTGAGGGATGAAGCTGTCTCTGAGCCTGGTGGTGCGGGACCCGATGTTGCGGTACCGGATGCTGTGGTACCGTCTGCCGGACGGCATCAGGCAAAACAGTTTGTGGCTGGGATGGTTGGGGTCTTTGATGATCCTGTTGGCCTTCTTCCTACACCGCTGGATGTAGAGGTCCTCCATGGATGGCAGCGTCCTAGTGATGTGCTGTGCAGTTTTCACCACCCTCTGTAGGTGTACGGTGAGGTTGAGGGCGGTGCAACTGCCATACCAGCCAGTCAGGATACTCTCTATGGTGCACCTGTAGAAGTTGCAGAGTATCCTGGAGTCCATGTTGAGCCTCCGCAGCCTGCAGAGGAAGAAGAGCCGTTGTCTTGCCGTCTTTGTGATGGAGTCTGTGTGGTGAGTCCAGGTCAGATCCTTGCTTATGTGAACCCTGAGGAACCTGAAGCTGCTGACTCTCTCCAGCGTAGTCCTATTGATGGAGAGGGAGGCGTGTCCTGTCGCTTCCTGTAGTCCACAATCAGCTCCTTTGTTTTGCTGATGTTGAGGTGGAGGTTTTTGTCCTGGCACCAAGGTGTCAGGGCTCTGACCTCCTCGTCAGCAAATTTGATGATGGTGTTGGAGCTGTGGGTGGCCACACAGTCATGTGTGAACAGGGAGTACAGGAGAGGGCTGAGCATGCAGCCCTGAGGGGCGTCAGTGTTGGGAGTCAGGGTGGAGGATGTGGTGCTGCATATCCACATAGCCTGGGGTCTGCCTGTCAGAAGGAATCCAATCACAGAGGGCGGTGTTGAGCCCAAGGTCTCTGAGCTGGGTGACGAGCTTGGAGGGCACAATGGTATTGAATGCTGAACTGTAGTCAATGAACAACATTCTCACATGTGTCCCTCTGGTCCAGGTGGGAGAGGGCAGTATGGAGGGTTAGGGCGATGGCTTTGGTTAGGGCGATGGCTTTGGACTGCACTTTGTCCCTGTATTGTCTTTTAATTCAATTCAATTCAATTTTATTTATATAGCACCAAATCACAACAAAAGTCATCTCATGACACTTTACATATACACTTTACATCTTTTAGCACTGGTAATAGGTCTCCAGAGCGTGTACCTGGACTTCCAGTACTCCTCCAAATCACCTGAGTAGTAGGCATTGGTCCGTGCTTTAAGTGTGGCACGGACTTCTCCGTTAATCCAGGGCTTCTGATTCGGGAATGTCCATACAGTAATCCTCGATGCATTTGCCAATGTAGCCAATGACCGCGTCTGTGTATGTGTTAATGTTGTTGTCCTGAAACACACACCACTCCGTAGTGACATAGAGCCGAGTCTGATTGGTCGGACCACCGCTGAATGGTTCGCGTCACTGATCTGTCACATTTGGGTTTTTGCCTATAGGAAGGCAGCAGCAGAACTGGCATGTGATCTGATTTGCTGAATGGGGGTGAGGGAGGGCCGTGTGTGCATCCCAACAAGGTGTATAAACATGGTCGAGTGTGTTCTCACCACGTGTAGGACAGCTGATGTGTTGATCAGGGCTGGAACGTCGCGTTGACGTAATTGAACGTATGAACATAACAGAAATGTGTCAATTTACATAACGTGCGTCAGCGCGTCGCAATACAGTATATAATAAAAGCTAGCTAAAATTAAAATTGATTTTCTAAATGTTTCTTCATTCCTCCCATGTTAAAAGTAATTTCTGCATTGCTGCTGTAGACGTAATGTTAACATAACGTAACGTTACACCATGCATCTTCTAACATTGTTATTGTTATATTAATCGAATAACAGAAAAATAATCTATAGAATAATCGATAAATTAGTTGTTAGATTAATCAACTAATTGAAAAAATAATTGTTAGATTAATCGATGAAAAAATAATCGTTAGGTGCAACCCCAGTGTTGATAATATCTTGACAGGACATTCCTCAGGTTGGCGTGTTAAAATCCCCGGCCACAATAAAAGCAGCCTCTGGCTGTGAGGTGTCTGTCCTGTCCATACAGCTCACCCAGGGCTTAGTTGGTGTCAGTGTGTGGCAGAATGTACAAAGCTGTGAGAATGACTGATGTAAACTCCCTCGGGAGATAATAAGGTCGGCATCCGATCATGAGGTGCTCTAAGTCTGGAGAACAGCCCATAGTCTCCCACAGGAGACATCTGAGCACCACTGGTTGTTGACCATAAAAACAGACACCTCCTCCCTTGCTCTTCCCCGATTGTACTGTCCGGTCCTGGTGGTAAATGGAGAGCCCCTTAGGAGCAATGGCGGAGTCTGGGATTGTCAAGCCAAGTCTCCATGAAAACCATAAAATTGCAGTTCTTACCGCTTAACTAAATGTTTTAAAGAGAAAATGAGACATGCTTACCAGACTCATACGAGTTTTGCTGCACAGAGGTCTTCAACATGCTCATTAGCAAATATCATGGTGAAGTCTTGGTCAATCTACAGGAGAAACACCTTAAATCCTTCAAACCCCTCCCAGATATAAGACCATCCACAAGTGAACTTCCAATCTTTTCATGCTTGAGCAACTGAAAGTATATACCTTGAGTAATCATTGTTCACTTTAAAAATAAGTTAATCAGACAAAGGTTTCTTACCAGGCCAGGGGTGTTGAGGAAACGCGGGAACACCTCCAAGACTGTTGAGGAGTCTTGCTGGTGTCTGGTGGTATTGAAATGTTGCCCTCATCTTCTCTTTGACAACTGATCCATCAGTTGAATGTTTCAGTAAGGATATTGCCACATAGCATTCCTCACCAAACATTTGCTCATCAGTCAGGACAACATCCCTCTTGTTCTTTGGAGCATCTTGATAGGTAATGCTGGTGGAGTGTCACCAGGACTGAACTGCAGTGTTGCGCTGGATGGTCTTTATGCTCCAGGCCAAGTAGCCAGATTCACTCTCTGCATCATAGTAGTAAAATCCAAAAAGGAAAAACAAAACCGAGAAACACAGGGGTCACAGCACAACAGGACAATTGTAGAATAAGTTAAGATGATACACATACTTCCCTTCGTAAATTGTAATATAAGCCTTTCATTTACAAACTTAGATATCCATTTTTTGACTATGGATCTTTGAGGTCGGGAAATAGAGTGATGATGCCAAGAGCATATTTTGTTCGCACATAGGTTGGTGGGATTCTCTTTTAAAAGTAGAAAATACATTATTTTTCAAGCTTTAAAGGTACACTGTATTACTGCAATAGGAGACTTACCCCTGCCCTACTTGGATCGGAGAAAATCTCTCACCATCTAAAAGATAAAGAGAATCAGAAAGGTAGTCATCATGTTGGCCTTTCCTGCAACGAAACCACAGCTCGTCTGCACAGTATCTTTGTGTTTGAGGATTAATAAATCATTTCATTCATTACAAAGATTGAGGTAGTGCTTTAGAAGCAAGCGGACCTAAATGCAGAACAAAGATTCAAGGAACAGGTTTAAGGATTTATTGAAAGCTCTGGGTGTGGGTGGATGAATGACGGCAAGGGAAAGCGGGTTGGTAGTTGGTGCAGGGGTATTGAATGATCCAGAGGCTCGAATGGCACGGAGAACAGGCTGGCACAGGAGATTCTGGAGCACAAAGACAAACTAGTTAGCACAGAAGCAAGCAACGAAGAGCGAGCGAAGAACTAAGTAGGGCTGATAGCGTAATACCACTCTGAGTGACAGAACAATATGGCGAAGACTGGAAGGAGAGCCGGGGTTGATATACTGCAGCGTTGATAAGGTAATGAGGTGCAGGTGTGCCAGCCACCGGAACTCAGGAGCAGGGAGGATCAGCCACGCCCACACAGACAACACAAAGAGACAGACAGGGAGACCACAGGAGACAAGAGGGCAGGGAAAACAAAGAGACATCAGGGAAAACACTGCAGTTATGGCGGAGACCATAACAAGTATGATCTTACCTCTCTTAGAAAACTGCTCACTTTGGGAATAAGTTCCTGAAACTAAATTTGGGCTCTGCTCAGGAGGTGATTCTAAATATAAGCAGTTAAAGTCAGTTATTAAAATGATGTCCCAACCTCTCAGGCTCTGGTACAACTAGGTAATGTGACCAACTTGAGTCTCTCCCAAAATGGTTCTGATTGGTTCAGTTGTTTTTCTAACTAGGGGAAGGAGCAATTCACCTGAGAAACTCTAGACTAGTCTATTTGCCAGCCTATAGAGCCCTATTGTGAACCCAGAAATGTTGAGTACCCCAAAGTTTTGTTAGAAATGTACAGTATGGGTACCCAGCATTTAGAAACTGCCGTATGCTAACTTACATTTGTTTGTCAATTAGCATAATTCACAGTAATTAGCATAATCACCTATATGGACAATATTTCAGCAACTGCTTGGCCGGTTTGGACAATACTAGTTGTTTTGGGGGTTACTGAGGGTGCTGAATCCATTTCTGACATTTTCAAAATGGGCGTTTAAACCAGAAATTGCCGATTTTGATGAAGTTTCAGTCAATTTAGAAGTTTTAGAGGATGCTGAATCGATTTGGATTGGACAGAGTCTCCTACCAGTTGGACATGCCCGGAAAACCTCCAAAGGAAGTCGCCCAGGAGGCATCCTGATCAGATGTCTGAACCACCTCAACTGGCTGCTTTCAATGTGAAGGAGCAGTGGCTCTACTCTGAGCTCCATCCGAATGTTTGAGCTTCTCACCCTATCTCTAAGGCTGAGGCCAGCCACCCTACAGAGGAAGCTCATTTCAGCCGCTTGTATCCATGATCTCATTCTTTCAGTCACTACCAAATGCTCATGACCATAGGTGAGGGTTGGAACGTAGATCAACTGGTAGATTGAAAGTTTTGCCTTCTGGCTCAACTCCCTCTTCACCACGACGGTCTGGTACTGCTGCAATCAGCCTGACAATCTCACACTTCATTTTACCCTCACTCGTGAACAAGACCCCGATATACTTGAACTCCTTCGTTTGGGGCAGTAACTCACTCCCAACCCAGTGGGAGCAATCCATCTTTTTCCAGCAGAGAACCATGGCCTCACATTTGGAGGTGCTGACTCTCATCCCGACCACAGAGGACATGTTGGTCAGTTCAGGAGTTCCTTAAAGTGCTCTTTCCACCGCTCGACAATATCCCCAGTCAGGGTCAGCAGTTCTCCTGCTAAACCCTGCTTTCCCCTCCTGAGTCATCTAATAGTTTGCCAGAACTTCCTCGAGGCCAACCGAAAGTCCTTCTCCATAGCCTCCTCAAACTCCACCCACACCCAGGTTTTTGCTTCCGTGACCACCGAATCTGCAGCCCTCCTGGCCTCCCAGTCCTGGTCTGCTGCTTCAGGCCAACCAAGCCCAAAAGGCCTCCTTCTT
Organism: Oplegnathus fasciatus; assembly: GCA_003416845.1. Lineage (NCBI taxonomy): Eukaryota > Metazoa > Chordata > Actinopteri > Centrarchiformes > Oplegnathidae > Oplegnathus > Oplegnathus fasciatus. The sequence goes on along the minus strand of NTHP01001268.1, from coordinate 17,393 downwards.
CAGTCTGACAGCTTCCTTCACTGCTGGTGTCCACCAGTGGGTTCTTAGGTTGCCGCCACGACGGGCACGACCTTCTGGTCACAACTCCTAGCAGCCGCCTCCATGATGGAGGCTTTCAACATGGCCTGCTCAGATTCCACGTCCTCAGTCTCCCTCAGGATGCACGAGAAAATTCTTCCGAAGGTGGGAGTTGAAGACCACTTGGACAGTTCATCCTCACTACACATCCAGGTCTACCAGGTCTGTCCAGCAGCCTCCCCCGACATCTGATCCAACTCACCACCAGGTGGTGATCAGTTGACAGCTCTGCTCCTCTCTTCACTTGAGTGTCCAAGACATACGGCCACAGATCTTATGATATGACCACAAAGTCGATCATTGATCTTTGGCCTTGGGTACCAGGTACACTTATGAATCACCCTATGCTCGAACATGGTGTTTATTATGGCCAATCCATGACTAGCACAAAGGTCCAATAACAAAGCACCAACTCCGGAAAAGGAGAGAGTCCAGCCCCTCTCTCGGACTTGCCTTTGTTGCCTCCAATACCCAATTGTGAGTCACCTCAGAGTGTAATGGTCTGTGAATTAAAATGTACATGTTCTGCATCATTTGGATAATTGTGTTCATAAATATCCTACAATTTATAATCGACTTGAAGTTATTTCAATTATTTCAAATACATAAGTTATCTGTCCAATCCAATCGACTCAGCATCTTCTAAAACTTCTAAATTGACTGAAACTTCATCAAAATCAGCCACCCAGGAGTTGAAATACGGCCACTTCTGGTTTAAACGACCATTTTGAATTTTGAAAATGTCAGAAATGGATTCAGCATCCTCAGTAACCCCCCAAACCACTCTAATATTGTCCAAATCGGCCAAGCAGTTGCTGAAATATTGTCCATATAGGTGATTATGCTAATTATGCTAATTGTCCTACAAATGCAAGTTAGCATCTGGCAGTTTCTAAATGCATACTGTACATTTCTAACATAAGACTTTGGTGTACTCAGCATTTCCGGGTTCACATTGCTGGCAAATGACAAATTATTTGTCATTTGACAACATTTAACAACAACATACAGTTGCACAATGAAATGTAAGTTGCTGGCCCTTCATGTTACATACACATAGAACACATTATATACAAATATTTAAATTAAAATAGAATAAAATAAAATAAATATATACAGTTACTTAAATACATACACACCTATGTACAAAGAAAGACTTTGGGTACAGTGGGAATGAGGGTAGTGCAAAACGTAGTGATATGGTCATGTGCAAAACCAGCAGAACAGAAAGTTCCATGTAATGTATTTGTGGCGGAGTGCAGCGGATGAGGTAAAGTTGAGGATTCTCAAGCCTGAGGAGGGCCTGGAGCACTAGAGTTGAGGAGGTGTGACTGCCAATCCAAACTGTCTGTGGTCTGTTTGTGAAGAAGTCCAATATTCAGTTGCAGAGTGTGGTACAGTACTCAAGCCTCAAACTAGGTACTCAAACTAGACACTGCAGTCTTTTTAGGTACAGCGACAATGTTGGCTGTCTAGAAGCAGGTGGAAACACTTTCCTGTGATAGTGATGTGTTTAAAATATCAGTGATGACATCAACTAGCTGGTTGGCACATGTTCTTAGAACATTGACTCTCAGAGGGGGTTCTTCTCACATCCACTGTGGATACAGACAGTTGCCAGTCCTCTGGAGGCGGAGCAGACTTGATGTGACGTGATGGGGGCGCTCCTGTTTTTGTAGCCTGGTCTGGATCGCCTGCCAAATGTCTTTGGTGTTGAGGACTCTCTCCAGTCTCTCCTGATGCCTCACCTTTGCCTCCTTGATACCAGCTTTCACTCTTGCTCTGGCCGTGTTGTATGTTTCCTTGTCACCTGACCAAAAAGCAACTTTTCTGATGATGTATATTCCACAAGATTGATGTCTCCTGGGTGGTGGCATCTCTGAACATGTGCCAGTCTGCTCACTCAGAACAGTCCTGCTGTAACTGACTGATGTGACTGATGACCTCATACAGTACATCTTTTGAATTTGCACCTGGGGGGATGTAAACAGCAGCAACAAAAACACTGGTGAAGTCTCTGGGCAGATAATATGGTCAGCATCTTAACATTAAAAACATCTGGGAAACATCGTCCTCCCCTCGCCTTGCCGGAGTCTTGCATTCCGTCGGCCCGGAACACAATCCACTTGTTGAATGCATCCGGGATGTTGTGGCACAGCCAGGTCTCTGTAAAGATCTGGGCACAACAGTCTCTGATTTGTTGCTGAGATAGCCTGAGTCTTATTTCGTCCATTTTATTTTCCTGCGATTGGAGATTAGCCAAGAGTAGGCTGGGTAGAGGAGTAGCGTGAGGTCCAAGCTGGAGTAGCTTAACTCTTTTTCTAGCTCTCTTGTTGGCAGTGATCATATCAAGGTCCTCTGCACTTAATCCAATCCTTGCACTTCCTTTTCCAATGTTGATAAGTGCTTTTTGTCTGGTAATACATGGTTTGGTAATAAAGGTGAAAAAATAGCAAATAAAAACAAAAATTCAGCGAAGTTTGAGGGAGCTACTGGCCGCCGCATCTGCACTCACCGCAATTGTAGAACAATCATCATCATCTATTCAAATCTGTGATTAGTCGGTCTTGGCGTTGCCAGATTCAGTTGATTCTCTGTGGAAGTTTACCAGGTGTGAAAACCGACCTTGTAATGTATTTAGGCTTTCAGGGGCTGCGCCTTCACTTATTGTCCACAGTTTTGCACTTAACATCCAAAAATCCAAGAGCCATTATGTCTGAACAACAGACTGATGGAGCACCCGACCCTGCAGGCTCAACCGGCTTGAATGTATGTTGTTGTTGCTGTGCAGCAGCAGGTGCACAGCAGGAGGTGGTATTCAGGGAATGCAGCACGACTGGTGTGTATGTCTGCCTACCTGACATACCTGAACCCTCCCTCACACACTCTGGGTCTCTCTCACCCTGTCCATGACCTTTTATGATCTATACTGAGCCTGAGATATAAGTATACATACATTTTAAACCATTTCTGGCGGTTTAAGTCCTCAAGTTTAAATTCTTTTCCTAAAGTGAATTTCTGTGTTGTCAGGATGAAAATACAGCACACCTTTTCAGCTGTCATACTCATTTTAGGTTGCTCTTCTTCTTGAAATATAAAATGTAAATGTTGGTCATAAATGCAGGTTAATGACAACAGCTATGCTCTATGATTGGCTATATAAAATAATAAATAAAATCCTTCTCCTCATCTACAAAGCCCTCAATGGTCGGGCACCATCGTATCTGAGAGAGCTCATAGTTCCGTATTACCCTACTAGAACGCTGCGCTCTCAGAATGCAGGGTTACTTGAGGTTCCTAGAGTCTCCAAAAGTAGGATGGGAGCCAGAGCCTTCAGCTATCAAGCTCCTCTTCTGTGGAATCAGATCCCAGTTTCAGTTCGGGGGGCAGACACCCTCTCCACATTTAAGAGTAGGCTTAAAACTTTCCTCTTTGATAAAGCTTATAGTTAGGGCTGGCTCAGGTGAGCCCTCAACCATCCCTTAGTTATGCTGCTATAGGCCTAGACTGCCGGGAGATTTCCCATGATGCACTGAGCTCCTCTCTTCTCCTCTCTCTCTCCTTCTGTACTCATTCATGTCCCATTAATGCATGTTACTAGCTTTATATCTTCCCCGGAGTTTCTGTGCTTTCTCGTCTCGCAGGTTCCTGTGGATCGTTGTTGCAGACTGCCTGCCGCCGTCGGTCTGCTTGACCCCCACTGCTGCTATTATTATTATTATTATTACTCATATTTCTATTACTAGTCATATTTCTATTATTATTCATATTACAATTTTTAGTCATATTTCTATTATTAGTCATTCTTCCATTGTTATTAATGTTATTATAATAATAGCTGTTATTGCTATTATTAGTTATATCTCTATTGTTATTATAGTTGCTGCTGCATTCCTGTCTGTCTGCCTGCCTGTCTGTCTGTCTGTCTGTCTCTCTCTGTCTCTCTTCTCTGTCTCTCCTCTCTCTGTCTCTCTCTCTCAACCCAACCGGTCAAGGCAGATGGCCGCCCACCTAGAGCCCGGCTCTGCTCGAGGTTTCTGCCTCTTAAAAGGAAGTTTTTCCTTGCCACTGTCACCAAGTGCATGCTCATGGTGGGAATTGTTGGGTCTCTGTAAATAACATTATTAAGTGTACGGTCTAGACCTGCTCTATATGTAAAGTGTCATGAAATGACTTTTATTGTGATTTGGCGCTATATAAATAAAATTTAATTGAATTGAATTGAATATATCAGTGTTTAAAATTCAGGATTACAGAAAAAGTTAGAAAAAGCTGTCTGCTTAACTCTGCTGCCACACAGCCCGTGATTGTGACTGGGCTATAGACATAGCTGGTTACTCTGCCGAGTGTCAGCTGTTACAACTCCGTTCAGTCTCCTGCTGTCTGTGGTCACCTATACTGTGTTTTGATGCAGCTGAATTCACCATATAGTTGTTTATAGTTGTTGGACAGCAGAACCTCTACACATCTTTAGTCACAGGCTGAAAACTCATCTGTTCAGACTGCACCTTGGCCCATGAAAATAAAATGAATAAAAAAAACAAAAAACTCTCTGTCTCTTATGTGTTTTGATGTACTTTTGATGTACATTTTTTTGTTTGTATCCACATGGTTGAATGCACTTATTGTAAGTCGCTTTGGATAAAAGCGTCAGCTAAATAAATGTAATGTTCTGTTTTCATTTACATATTTTTCTGTTTCTGTTACATGTTAAGCCGCAGTCATTCCCAAGTTTTTGCGCTGCAGTGATAAAATAATTATTTTATAATCACGATGTCTGACAAAATCATCATAAATCCAGGTTAATGACTACAGCTCTGCTGCATATTCAGCATTTAAAATGAACAATCAGAAAAAGTTAGAGGCAACTAAATGTTATCTTCTTAACTTTATTGTCATACAGCCCCTGACCATCACTGGGCTGGCTTACGTCATTGCTTTGTGAAAGCTGTCACTTGGGGGAGAAAACAATGCAGTTTTAGTCTGGGCAGAGGGCTGAAAAAGAGAGACAAAGATGCGATTACAAATTTGGCTGAATGTGGACGTACTCTTAAGTCTGAGTTAAATCAACGAAAACAAAAGCACGTAAGGAGGAGGTTGGGGTGCTGGAGGGAGTTGCAGCAGCAAACAGTTGGCATGAAGGTAATGGCAGAGTAATAGTGAGTAGTGTCGGGTTATAATGGCTGTTTTTATTTTTATTTTACCTTTAAACAGGGAAAACCCAGACCTATGTCTCATTTGCGATGGTGCCCTGAATACTAGCATAATCACATAATGATAAAAACATGATCATAAACAATATACAATATTATAAACAATATAAAACATCATACATCAATACATTTCATACATTCAACTGATAACGTTATGGCAACATTATTATTAGAACATACACAGACCGCGACTTCAAATTCCAATGAGATTAAAGCATCCAATTTGAAAGACTCTTGAAACTCATTCCATGCTCTAGGAGCATAATAACTAAAAGCAGTTTTTCCTCGCTCTGTGTTGACTCAAGGGACCTCAAGAATCAACCAATTCCGAGAGAGAACTTGTCTGGTAATGCTGTGCTATACACAGTAGATACAATAGAATTTCAACCTTTCTCTTTTTCTTCATTCCTTTAGCAAAGATGCCTTCCATGATGGCGGCAGGTAGCAGCAGAGTGGCAGGTGCTGCTGCTTCACCTTTCCCAAAACTAACTGGGAGACCGCCTGATTATCAAACTTTATGTGTGAGCTGGGCGCCAAGGCGATCACATAACTCACATATCAAAACGAAGGAGTTTTTACGCCTGATCATCCTCCTGTTCGTAACTATCCTCACAGCTTCTCAATTGTGGGGGAACTGGTGCGCCGCATGTAAACGCTCGTCTCCGCTGGCCTACTCTCCAGGAAACCGCGCTGTCAGCGTACCACTCGATTCATGGAGCCAGTACATCATCTACGCCAAAGTTTTGGATGACGGGCGAGTGCGAGTTCAGCGCTTACAGCGTAAACAGAGCAAGACTGGGTGCAAAACATCCCAGTCATCAACAACACGGAGCATCTCGATTGTTTTCTGCGCGATCCTCATGCTATGTGGTGATGTCCATCTAAATCCCGGACCTCTGTGCTCCAAGCTATCTCATGTGGATATTTGCCGATCAGCTGTTCCACAGGGAAACAACACGCCGGCTACACACTTCGCAGGATCACGAGGTAACAACCCTCCAACAAACCTTTTGTCTGGATACAGTAGGCAAATGCTGTTAAAAGCGAAGACATCTATNTAACCATGTTTTTCACTAATAGGCTCACACTGAAAGAATGCCCCGACATCTCAGTAAATGGGCAAACAATTAACAATGTGGACAAATTCAAGTACTTGGGTGTTTCCCTAGTCCCAACTCTCAGCTTTAAAAACCATGTTAAAAAACTGAGAAACACACTGAAATTTAATCTAGCTAACTTCAGATACATAAGGAATTCACTCACAGTTGAGGCTTCGAGTATGTATCTGAATGCTATGATTATACCACATTTTTTATATTGTATTACAAGCTGGTCCCAGTCAAACAAAACAGTTTTAAAACCACTCGAATCATTATACAAAAGCGCCCTCAAAATCTATGACAAAAAGCCACGGCGCTACCATCACTGTCATATACTCAATAAATATCAAATTTTAAACTTTGAGAATCTGATAAAGCACTCAAATGTCTGCTTACTTTTTAAAATTATTCACAATGCTGCAGCTCCCCCCCTGAAAAAATATGTTACACTCTGCTCTGAAAAGTCAACAAGAACAACAAGATCTGTCACAAGGGGTGAGTGTAGTGTACTCCAACGCAAAACTGCATTTGGGAAGTCATCATTTTCTTACATTGCCATGACTCAATGGAATACTCTGCCAACAGACATTATTTCATGTAGAAGTCCCCACACCTTCTCACATCTTGCCAAGCGTTGGTTATTGTCAAGACAAGAGTGTACACATTTATGAATTGTGTGTGTGTGTGTGTGTGTGTGTGTGTGTGTGTGTTGGGGGGCAACCTGATTAATGTTTCATTGTGCGCTGTCCCTGTTTTGAAATAAATAAAATTACAAATTACAAACCGTCCCAAAGTAAATGCAGGTCGTCCCAGTGATAAAACGGCTGTTTTTCTACATTAAAATCATTATTAAATATTATTATGGCCCGAGCACGAAAGTGCCAGGGCTCAACAGTCCCTGGCTACGAAGTAGCCCTCACGGTACTTTTCACCAAGATGTAAGAAATTTGGTCTCCAGACTTTTAAAATAGTCTCTTGGAGCCATACCCTAACTCCAACCGGAAGTCTGCCATTTTAAATTTACTGTGCAATTTTTTCAGGATTTGTTTAACAGAGCTATACTGGAAGGTATAAAGGATCTCTGGGCATGGGTAGTCCACAAAGGTGGTACCCTATACCTCCGTCCTGATGGTAACAACTCATATTTACCATAGAGAGGGTGTGATACATCACTGAGGATTCCCCACCCTTTCCCTCTGTTGTTGTTGACCTGCAATCTTACCAGACATATTCACAATCTTATTTAGTTTGTTCTTGCTATTTAGCAGAAGAAAACTAGAATGACACCAGTCAACAAACTCATCCACACGTCCACGATACTTTGTTTCATCTTCAGTGATCAAACCAACAATCACTGCTGCTCCCACTGACGCACGGGGGGCGAGGGCCCGTGGAACAGGAAGTTGTTGTAACTCTACTTTACATTGTTCAATCTGCCCCAAATTTCACATGCTGCATACGATTCCCGGCCTCATGACATCTACATGCCAATATCTAGTCATAGCGCCACCTACTGACAACAGGAAGTCAGCCTTATGTGACAAAGATCATCCGATTTACATGAAATTTACATGGTGTGGTCTACCAATAATATACAGCAACATGACGTATACCAGTACTTAATGTGTGTTCTCTAGTGCTACATAATGGACACAGGAAGTGATATTTATCTCGTTCAGGCAGTGTCCAACGGTCACAAAAACTGAAAGCCACATTGACCGACTTCCTGTAACAACATCGCGGCTGCTGCTCCCCCTGACGCACAGGGTGCGAGGGCCCATTCAAAGCTACTTGCAGCTTTAATTATTTTTCAATTTAATCACTGGAGGCATTTTTGGGGGGCTAGACATGCTCAAAAACTCAACCGTATCAAATTGCGATCTGATATGGGTCTCAGGATTGGGTGTGGCAAATTGGCTTGATAGTGCCTCCAAACAATTTTCAAAACCAAAGCCCCCACCTTTACATTTGACGTAGCTGTATGAAATTTGGTATGCTGATGTAACATCCCGAGACTTAAAAAAAAGCCTCTTGGAGCTATACCCTAAACCCAAAAGAAAGTCAGCCTTTTTGAATTTACTGTGTGATTTCTGTGCATTTTTTTTACCATTCCCAGGTGCCGTACTTTAACAAACTCCTCATAGAGAATTAATCAGATCAACTTCATTCTAACGGGTTCACTAGATCCACCTCAAATGTGGTCAGAAAGCCTTAAGACTTTGATAATTTATTGTGAAGATTGTGAGTTTTCCCGGAACAGCAAATTTCGATGTGTTGCCATGAAACAAGATGCTGTTGTAACTTGGCTGTGCATGGTCATATCTGCCCCAAATTTCACATGCTCGACAAGAGTCCAGGCCTGAAGACATCTGTATGCCAAAACTGAGTCATAGTCATAGCGCCACCTACTGGCAACAGAAGGTTACAGGCACTATATTTTAACAGTGTCGGCTTCAGTGTTGTAAATTGGCTTCATATTGCCCTCAACAAAATTTCAACGAAGTAGTCCTCGCGGTACATTTCACCTAGACGTACGAAATTTGATAGGCACATGTAACATCCCAAGACTTAAAAAAAAGTTCTGTGTGCCATGACCTAAACACAACAGGAAGTCAGCCATTGTGAATTTCATTTCAAATTTTACTGTATTTTTGGCCATTTACAGGGGTCATACTTTAACAAACTCCTCCTAGAGAATTAACCCGATCAGCTTCAAATTTTGGCAGTGCGATCTAAAGACCTTTGCGATGAAAAGTTATCAAAGTCTTGAGATTTCGTGAAAATGGCGTGGCCATGGTGGCATGGCGAATTTCGATGTTTCGACATGAAAAAAGAAACTGTTATAGCTCAACTCCACATTTCACACGTTTGATGAGAGTCCCGTCCTGAAGACATCCTCATGCCAATATTCAGTCATAGTCATAGGTTTACCAGCTCAAGCATAATATACTCCTGTGTATTTCATTAAACTTCAAAACTTCGTGAACCGAACCTGCTTCGCGTCACTCTGTTGTCCGAGCGCTCGTCTCTTCATCCGGAATCCACTCACAAGGGTCAGTTTATAAATACAGGTATTGGGTGGAGTACCCGGGCCAGGTGTTGGGTAGCACATCTGGTTAAAAAAGGCAGTTTATGAATTGTGAACCACGGAAGTGTGGGGTGATCCCTGTCCGAAATAAAGAAAAATATGGGTATTGTGCAGCATACCCAGCCAGCTGGTTAAACAAGTACATAGGTTCAGGCTTGACTTCTTAAACAGTTGATTTCTGTAGGAGACAGGAATGGGCAAATCACAGAGCAAAAGTAAGGCATCTGCCCACACAATAAAATTTCATCAGGCTGGACAGAATCATTGCACCCAAATCCTTATCCAGACAATTAAGACAATCCTTATCCAAGGAAAGGTGCTTTTGACAATTTCCACATGACACAGATGAATGACAATGGGGCTAGTAAATGGGGAAATGGGAGATCCAAAATGGAATTACAAACACCTGAAAGAGGCAGCCAGTGCTTGGAAAAAATGTAAACCATCATGGGATAAGAGTCATTCACTAGCAAAATCTGTTATAATGTTGTACCCTGAACAAACAACCAAACCGACGCCAAGAGGAGATGAAGATGATGAGTTGTTGTGGGCCGCCGCAGCTAAATTGTATCCAAACATAAAGAAATTAAAGGAAAGCAGTTCAACGCACTCTTTTTCCTCTCTCACTCTCAACTCCCTTCAGAACTTTTGTATTGTTTTGCCCTACCCCATTGTCTTAGACTGTTAAGAACTTTTACAATGTTCTGCTTTTCTTCTAGTATTTACACAGTTTACAGTTCATTTCTGTTCAGTATTTCCTTCTGGGTGTGATTAATCAATCAATCAATCGAACTTCATTTATATAGCACCTTTCATGCAAGATTGCAATACAAGGTGCTTAACAATAAAATAAAACAATACAATAAAAAATACAACAATACAATAAAAATACAATACAATAAAAAATACAACAATACAGTGAGATAAACGGTAATTTAAAAAAGGATAAAATAGGGAATAAGACCAGTGTAGCACAGTTGAAGAGGGTAGATTAAAATAAAATGGATTAAGAGAACGCTAAGCTAAAAAGGTATGTCTTAAGATCTCTTTTAAAGGTGTTCACAGATTGTGATGCCCTCAGATCCTCTGGCAGGCTGTTCCAGAGGCGAGGACCATAGACAGTGAAAGCTGCCTCCCCATAGTTTTTAGTCCTCACTCAGGGAACTACTAAAAGGCCAGTGCCAGAGGACCTGAGAGATCTAGAGGGAACATACATTAAGAGCATGTCTGACAAGTATTCAGGCGCTAGTCCATTGAGTGATTTGAATACCAATAAAAGGATCTTAAAATCTATTCTAAAACTGACAGGCAACCAATGAAGGGACTTTAAGACAGGTCTTGGTTAGTACACATGCTGCTGCATTCTGAATGATCTGTAGTTTATTTATAGTTTTCTTGGGTAGACCTAAAGATGTTCTAGTGAGATTACTGATGTGAGATTCGAAATTCAAATCAGGGTCTAAAAGCACGCCAAGATTTTTTGCTAGAGGTTTGGCGTTTTGTGCCAGGGATTGTAAGTTAGTGCACAGTATCTCTCTCTGGGCCTTTGCTCCGATAATTAAAACCTCGGTCTTATCTTTGTTTAATTGCAAGAAATTATGTGACATCCACAAGTTGATATGATCAATGCATTGAGCCAGTTTATCAATAGGGCTGATGTCATTGGGTGACAAAGAAATATACAACTGTGTATCATCGGCATAGTTATGAAAATGAATTCCGTGTTCTCTGATGATATTTCCCAGCGGCAGCATGTAGAGACTGAACAACACAGGTCCCAGAATGGATCCTTGAGGGACCCCACTTGTTACACTAGTGTTAGCCGAGGAGTGGTCACCAAGGGAGACAAAAAAGTCTCGGCCGAGCAGATAAGTCTTAAACCAGTCTAAAACCAAGCCAGAGAGGCCAACACATTTCTGTGGTCTGTTAATAAGGATGTCATGATCGACTGTATCAAAAGCAGCGCTTAAGTCTAAAAGTACTAATATTGAGAGTTTCTTATCATCCATGTTCATTCTTAGATCATTTACAACTTTAACTAGCGCTGTCTCAGTGCTGTGGTGAGCATGGAAGCCAGATTGAAACCTCTGAAATATACAGCTGAAATTTAGATAATGATTTAGCTGTTTGAATACTATTTTCTCAAGAATTTTACTTAAAAAAGAAAGGTTTGAAATTGGCCTGAAATTGTTCAGCACTAACGGATCCAGGTTACTTTTCTTTAGGAGAGGTTTCACAACAGCAGTTTTCAGTGCCAGGGGGAAAACACCAGTTAGCAGTGAGTGATTCACAATCGCTAGCACTTCATCCTCTAGACAATTAAAGACAATCTTGAAAAAGGTGGTGGGGATAGGGTCAAGTGAGCAGGTAGAGGCTTTTAGTTGCATTATTTCCTTCCTGAGCATTTCTTTATCAACAGCAGCAAAATCGTTCATGGCAGTCTTAGGCAGAGGGAAAGTGTCCAAAGACAGCAGCTCACGCACACTCTGTATAACATGGTTTAGATCCAACCTGATTTTTGTTATCTTGTCTCTGAAAAATGCTGCAATTCTTCACATTTTGAAGTTGAGGTGATGAAAGAGTGGCTTTTTGGAGATGGATTTATGAGGCTGTCAATAGTTGAGAAAAGTATTCTGGGGTTATTGTGATTTTTAGAAATCAGCGTTGAGAAATAAGCTTGTCTTGCATTTCTAATAGCTTTATCGAAGATACTGAGGTGTTCTTTGAAAATGTCATAATGGACTTGCAGCTTAGTTTTTCTCCACTGACGCTCATCTTTTCTACAGTTTCTCTTTAAGTTAATAATATCTCCAGTTCTCCATGGTGGATTCTGCTTAGATTTAATCTTCTTAAGTTTGGCTGGTGCTACAGCTTCAATGGCAGTCTTCAGCTTATTATTAAAACTGTTGACTAAATCATCACAAGAGGAAGGAAGGATCATTGAAGGTATGTTATTAATATGATTTA
>NTHP01001267.1:77949-96376 GCA_003416845.1 Oplegnathus fasciatus | reverse complement strand
TCTGTCTGCTTACCTGTCCGTCTGTCTGCCTGCCTGTCTGTCTGTCTGCTTACCTGTCCGTCTGTCTGCCTGCCTGTCTGTCTGTCTGCTTACCTGTCTGTCTGTCTGTCTGTCTGTCTTTCAGACTGTAAAGGAACTCAGATGATAAGAACACAAGAGAACATCGACATTGTCAGACAATGTATAGAAGGTAAATACAAATAAACTTAACGTTAGTTAATCTTATAAAATAAACATATACACTGACGAAGTGTGTGTGTGTGTGTGTGTGTGTGTGTGTGTGTGTGTGTTCAGGTCAGTGTATTTCAGGTACGGGAGTGAACTATGAAGGAAATATCAACATCACAGAATCAGGGAGACAGTGTCAGTACTGGAGGAGCAGCTTCCCACATCCCATTATAAGGTAACTGACTGACTGACTGACTGACTGACTGACTAACTAACTAACTAACTGACTAACCGACTGACTGACTGACTGACTGACTAACTGACTGACTGACTGACTGACGGACTAACTAACTAACTAACTAACTGACTGACTAACTGACTGACTGACTGAATGACTGACTGACCGACTAACTAACTGACCGACTAACTGACTAACTGACTGACTGACTGACCGACTAACTAACTNACATTATTAAAATACATTACAATTATTCAGATCATTCAAAGGAAAAGCAGCAAATCTTCACATGTGAGAAGCTGAAATGTTTTTACAGGAAAAATGACTTCAAACATTATCAAAATAGTTGCCAATTAATTTTCTGTCAATCGACTAATTGATTAACCGACTAAGCATTTCAGCTGTACTTGTATAAATTGTTGTAGTTTAATTTATAACAATACTTCTGATTTTATAAAGTCTTTATATTCATTCATTCATTCATTTGTGCAAAAATCTTTGAGATGTGGTGAAGACGTATAAAGTATCATGAAGTACCTCAAATTTGTACTCAAGTACAGTACTTGAGTAAATGTACTTAGTTACATTCCACCACTGGCTAAAGCACATCTTCATGAGAGCGTCTTCAGGACGAAACTCTGAACTTGTTTGGACAAACATTCTTCATATAATACAACATAACATAACGTAATATAACATAATTTAACATAATTGAATGTAATATAACATAACATCATAATTTAATATAACACAATAGAATATAGTAATAATATATGTTGCTGCTTGCAGGCAGGTGATGCTGTATAAACGCAACCCTCAGGAGCTGCTGTGTGGAGCCAGTCTGATCAGTGATCAGTGGATCCTCACTGCAGCTCACTGCATCCTCTACCCGCCCTGGAACAAGAACTTCACCACCAACGACATTCTGGTCCGCCTGGGAAAACACAACAGGGCCAAGTAAGACTTCCTGTCTGCATTACTGTGAACGGACTGAATCATTACAGGAACAAGACCGATGTGATATTTCTAATAACTCTCCAGGTTTGAGCGCAACACTGAGAGGATCGTGGCCATCAGTGAAATCATCGTCCACCCGAAGTACAACTGGAAGGAAAACCTGAACCGTGACATCGCCCTGCTGAAACTGAGACGGCCAATCACATTCAGCAATGAGATCCACCCCGTCTGCCTGCCCAACAAGAAGGTCGCCAGGATGTAAGGCAGACACAGACGCCCGCTCTGTTCAAGCTTTCTGTTTTACTTCCGTCTGACAGCAGCTTTCCTCCGGCAGGCTGATGACTGAAGGCTTTAAGGGTCGAGTGACCGGTTGGGGGAACCTGAAGGAAACCTGGAACCCCTCAGCAAGACAATTACCCACAGTCCTCCAGCAAATCCATCTACCAATCGTGGACCAGGACATCTGCCGCACCTCCACTTCAGTGAAGATCACAGACAACATGTTCTGTGCTGGTAACATTTCTGTTCTACGTTTGTTCCAGAAACGACCAGAATGCTTTGTGTTTGTTTTAAACTTTCATGAATCGTCATGACTCTGACGGGTGTCCTTCAGCGCCACCAGCAGGTCCAAAAAGATTCGCACATTCATGCTCCTCTCCGGATGAATCGTAATAACTCACATCACCTCAGCTATTCTACTTCCTACTTCTGCTCCACGGCAGTACTTTTTACTGCATTACGTTTGTCTGAAGTTACTTTACAGGTTCAGATTATTAAAACTAAATATAATAAACTAATAAATGATGTATTATTACAGATGAATCTACCCAGCAGCTCCACCTTCACCAGCTGTAACATTAAAGTGATGAACACATTAATGACCAATGATTATGATCTAATAACATCATACATGTTATTCTGAATGATGTGTTTGTTGCAGGTTATAAACCAGAAGAATCTCAGCGTGGAGACGCCTGTGAGGGAGACAGCGGTGGACCGTTCGTGATGAAGGTGAGAACCATCTGACAACACTTTAAGTCTCATATTCAGAATCAGTTATTAACATGTAATAACAGATGTAATGTAGCAGATTTAAGTGTTTATTATATTTATCTATCACTGTGGACAGACAGGAGGCTGCTGTATTAACAGATAATAAAAGAGTAATAATATAAAATGTGTCTTCATAAGAGGAGTTACTTACTGACAAAAACTTCACATTCATAAACACCTTAAGGGGCTACAACTAATTTCATTATCTGTCGATTTTCTTCTCAATTAAGTGATTAATAATATAATAAATGAACATCATGAGAAACGCCCACAGTGTTCAGTTTATTATCCCATAAAACTAGAATCTGGACTGTTTGACTAAAATGACTAATTGATGATTAAAATATTTGCTGATTATTTTTCAGATCTTTCAGCTCCTCACAGCTTCTTACATCATAGAGCATTTATTCAATATTTCTACTTATAAATGCTAAACAGGAAGTGCTACAGAGGTACTTCTGAATTACTGAAGTTGCAAATGATTTTTAATTGATGAACTTTCCTGTGCAGTACCCGGGAGAGAACCGCTGGTACCAGATGGGCATCGTGTCGTGGGGTGAAGGCTGCGACCGGGACGGGAAGTACGGCTTCTACACTCACGTGTTCAGGATGAACAGGTGGATGAGGAAAGTTATCGACCGCGCGGGAGGAGACGACGACAACTAGAAACAGACACGAAAACATCCACCACTTCCTGTTCTCTCCATCAAGCACGATGATGCTAATAAAGTTTGCTCACATCCTTCCAGGCTGACCTCTGGTCTGATTCACAGAAACAATGAATAAAGACACTCTGATGTTAAATAAAGTTCATTAAGAGTATTTAACACAACAGCTTTTATATAATAAGCAACGCACAGATACAAAATCTCCATGGCAACACAGACACTGAGCTTCTCATTGGACGCTCATACGCAGCATCATCGTCTGGTAATAATCAACTTACCAGGTGGTTAAAATGACAAATACAAGAAAATAACATTATTTTGTACATTTGTAGCGTTTGTTTGTCTTTGAATTATGAAGCAGCAGAACACGTTCATGACACGTTAATGACACGTTAATGACACAGCTCAGGCATGACAAGCATCCTGCTTCATGTCACATCAGCAGAATGATCAGTTTCTGAAGTGTAAATAGTGTTCAGACATCAGAGACGTTTTCTGATCGATCGGACGCCTCCGACTCACCAAACATTACACAAGTGTCTGAAAACCAAACAAATATGGACGCCAATCAATACGAACAAAAAACCAAACATAAACTCCAGATCTTGTGAAGCAGCTAAAGATTATTATCATTGATCAGTCTGTTGATTACTTTATGATTCAGTCTAGAAAATGGTAGAAAAAGTCCAAAATGACGAAGATATTCAGAAAAGCAACAAATCTTCATATTTGAGAGGCTGGTTTGGAAAATGACATTTAATTAATCAGTGAATCGATTGGCTCCTCTGTCATTAATCATCAGACACTTTAAGAGTCTCACCGCTGCGTCAGCACAAGTCCAAACTAACAACAAACTAAATGTTGGTTGTGATGGATCAATGTGAAACCTGACGGATGATTTGTAAATCGATCAGCAGGAGGACATGAGGGGGCGTCAGGCCTCATCGGTGGTCTCCACCACCACCTGACTGTCAGCTGTCCGGTGTGTCAGCAGGTGTCTGTTCAGGTGAGTTTTGCGGGTGTAGCTCTTGGGACAATAAGCGCAGCCGTACGGACGAACGCTGCTGTGAGACAACATGTGTTTCTTCAGGTCAAACTTCCTCCTCAGACATTTACCACAGTCCGGACACGAGAAGGGCTTCTCTCCTGGAGGGTGAGACAGGCAGGGAGACAGGGAGGGAGAGGGAGAGAGAGAGAGAGACAGGCAGGGAGACAGGGAGGGAGAGAAAGAGAGAGACAGTCAGGGAGACAGAGAGAGAGAGAGACAGTCAGGGAGACAGAGAGAGAGAGAGAGTCAGTTTCATGAACACAGAGAGCCACAGACGTTTCTTTCAGGATGAACAGGTTCAGTATCTGTGTCTTTGAATTATCAATTTGTTTCCAAAAGATGTTTTTGAGGGAACAAATCTTTTTCACAGTGAAACAATCAGTCAGGTTGTAAAATATGTTTAAAAAACAACAGCTTTGCGTTTGACAGGCAGAATGTGACATTAAGCTCAAACCTGAGTCCTCAGTGAGACGCTGAGAGTTTAACAACAGGAACTGAGAGCAGAATTTAGTCGTCTGAAGGCCTCATTTACTAATTCGGCCACGGCTGACCAACATGGCCCCCCGGTGTGGGTCTTACCGGTGTGTATCCTCCGGTGTTCGGTCAGGTGACAGGAGATGGAGAAGGCCTTGCCACAGTCCTGGCAGACGTACGGCCGTTCGCCCGTGTGAGTCCTCATGTGTTTCTGCAGGTCGCCTCCGGACGGCCAGCCTTTACCGCACACCGTGCACACGTACGGGCGCTCCCCGGTGTGCCGCCGCACGTGCACGTTGAGGCCGGCGAGCGCGGTGAAGTCTTTGGGGCAGTAGGGGCAGCGGTACGGCCGCTCCCCGGTGTGCGTCCTCAGGTGGCCCTCTAAGCCGTCGCGGGTCTTGAAGCGTTTGCCGCACTGCGGACACAGGAAGCGGCTCTCGGTGGTGTGGCTCGCCCGGTGCGAGTGGAGGCCGGTCAGAGAGCCGTACGTCTTGCTGCACTGGTCACACTGGTACGAGCGGAAAGTGTGTGTGCGCTGGTGGATACGAAGCTGCGTCACTCCTGCAGAGCGGCGACAAACACCAGACTTTAGAAATCTGAACTCAAACAACTTCCTGACTTGTTCTGGAGCTTTCAGCTGCGTCACACTGTCCTCTACAGCAGATGGAGCTGGTTACACTGTATCTAAGTACAAATCTGAGGTACTTTACCTGAGTATTTCATTTTACGCCACTTTAAACTTGTACTACATTTACTGACAGCTGCAGTTACGAGTTTCAATTAACACCATGCAACAAAACAGCTGGAATCAGCTCCAGCTGCTCTGACAGTAAAATGAACGTGTTGTTTGCATGTTCAGGCATCAGTAATGCCACACTAGTTGTGATGTCATGAATCCTGCAGGTACGTGCAGATTTGAGGTGAGCTCAGAGAAACTTTCAGCAGGTGAAACTCAAACATCACAGCGGAGCAATAAGAAGAAAAAGAGATTTTTAAGTTGAGGACGATTGAAACAGATGACGACTGATCATCCCTGTACAGAAAAAGCAAGTAAGTGGACCTTGAGTGAAGCCTGAACTGTCCGGCTCAGGTTGGGTGTGATGAGATCTACCTGAGGACGTTACCTGAGAAGCTCTGGTCACAGAAGCGGCAGTTGTAGCAGGGCTCGGCTCCCTCCACAGAGTGAGTCTGCAGGTGTCGCAGCAGCTGAGTCTGAGAGCTGAACGTCTGGTCGCACACCGTGCAGGTGAGGTCCGGCAGCCGGTGCTGCAGCCGGTGGGCGTCTCTGTCCTTGGCCGACTCAAACACCTTATCACACCTGCTGCAGGTGAACCCTCCTTTGTCCAGGTGGGTCTGCTTGTGATTGGTCAGGCTGGACAGGTGGTGGAACTCCTTGTCACACTGGCCGCACTGGTAGACGGGGCGGGCCCGGTGGCTGCGCTGGTGCGACAGGAGCTCGGCTTTGGTTTTGAAGATGGCGTTGCACTGGAAGCAGGAGTGGGTCCTGGGGGGGCGGGGCTCTGGGAGGCGGGGCTCCGGGGGGCGGGGCTCTTCCTCGTGACCACTAGGTTGACTCTGCAGGTTCACAGCTCCGCTCGTCGTTAAGGCCGACCCGCAGGACTTATTGGTGCGCAGGTGACGGATCACCTGGAGAGGTGGAAGAAACAGATATTTGACAGCTGTAGTGGAGTACGAGTGTAAAGTCACATAAATGGAAACTCAAGTAAAGTACAGGACTTGAGTAAATGTTACGTCCCACCTGCTACAACAGGTGGTCCTGCAGGTAGAGAGGACGACACTCACCTGAGAGCGGTAGATGAAACATTTGCCACACTGAGGACACTTGTGAGCCACCCGCTGAGAATTATGGGAAATGCTGTACAAAGCATTAGCTGTGACCTCAGAGCAGGACTGATCTGATTGGTCGACTGTGAATAAAGGGGGGAGACATTCAGTGTGTTCGGTTCATCTGTGTGTGTGTGTGTGTGTGTGTGTAGGTGTGTGTGTGTTACCTGTGTCTTCTGATTGGTCAGCAAAGTTTCCAGGTGAGTCCTTCAGCCTGACAGGAAACACGGTGATTATTCTCCAGACCACACAGTTGATTTCTGGACAAAACAGGAGAAAGAGTCTCACCTGTCCACTTCCAGGATCACAGGTGTGACAGCACAATCCTCCCCGCCCACTGCTGAGCTCTCATTGGACGCCTCCTGCTCCACTGGTGACACAGTCTGACCAATCACAGTCTCCACTACGTCCTCCTGTTCATCCTCCGTCATCACCACCACCTCCACCTTTACCAGCTCCACGTCAGGGAGAGGCTCTGATTGGACCTCTGTGTCGGTGGGAGGAGGGTCAGGATTGGTCAGTTTGGTGAAGAGCGGGTGGGACCAGGCTGAGAGGAGGATCTTCTCCGTGTCATGACACACTGAGGAAATAAATGTTAGATAATCAATAAATAACAACAATAAATGTGTTTAAACTGAACCAGAAGGTAAAGATATGCCTTTAATTTCCTATCTGGTGAATCTTTTTGTGGTTTTGTACCCGTGGTGGTTGCTCGTCCCAGTAGACAGCTCTGATTGGTCAGCAGCTCCCTCAGGTCCTCCCTGTCTGCCCCCTGCAGACAGTCCTCAAGACCACCAGGGGCAGCATCGAGCCAGGAAGCCGCCTGCGAGACACAACGTCAAAATGTTACATTCAAGTTCCCCTCAGGATGAATCGTAATAACACTGGTGACTTTTCATCGAGATCAGAGGCAGCTGCAGGGAGGTGCAGGTCAAATATGAACACACAGACATGAGACACATATTTTTAGATTCAGTGTGACTCACACACTTTAATGGAGACTATCTGAATAACTGTAAACAAATGTGGGCTGAAAAAACCTGCTACCTGCTAAACAACAGCACATTTTGCACTCTTGCGCTCACACTACACCCGACATCTTTATAGTCTACAACTGACACATGTTGACTTGGTGTGCACGTGGGGAAGGATTCACTGAGAACCTGTTTGAAGTCGGGGACGGGGAACAGCTGCTCGATCCTGGACAGGAAGTCAGATATGAGAGACTGGAGAGCCGAGTCAAAACTCTGGTTGAACACCTCCTGAAACAAACAGAAAACAAAGTGTTAGAGAAACAAACCGTCTGCTTCACTGCGGTGTAATGTTGCTGCTGCACTGACCTGCAGGAGGCGCCGTCGGCCCGCCGGACTCTGAGTCAGTTTGTCAGTCAGAGTCAACAGAGCAGAACACCATTCATCTACTTCTTCATCCGGCTGCTGAGAGAACACAGAAACAAGAACACGTTCGTCGGCATGTGTAGTAAAGACTTAGTGACATGAATAATTCAAACATCATTTGATTGGTGTTTCCATTTCCTTTGTCATGACAGCGAAGACACAGATTTATCCTATTTATTGGTCCTCCATATGCCAGAATCCACTGCATGCTGGTCACATTTAGTCAGTCCATCGACTCATAAATTATCATATCTCAAGTTAAAAGGCTGCAACGAACTCTTATTTTCATTATCAGTTAATCTGCTGGTTACTTCATGTTTTTTTCCATAATAAGGTCAGATAATAGTGAAATATGCAGTTATAATTTTGTCTGAGCGGTCCAAATCGATCAATAATGGCCAAAAAAGTGTTTTTCCAGGATTATGATGTCACAGTGAAGTTGACATTTGACCTTTTGGGTAAAAAATGTCATCACTTCATCATTTTTTCCTATTAGACATTTGTGTGAAATTTTGTCATAATTAGCGGATGAATTATTGAGTTAAGGCCAAACGTGTGTTTTGTGAGGTCACAGTGACCTTTGACCACCAAATTCTGATCAGTTCATCCTTGAAAGAACTGCTTATCAAAACAGCAGCAGATTAATATCTAATAACTGACTAATCCTTTCAGCTCAGTGTCGCTGTTTGTCAGTCATCGTTCTGGTGTTGAGGTGAAACAACTCGGCTCGTAAACAGCCGTCAGGAGAAACATGAGCAGGACGTTTGTGACTTTACAAGAACACGAGCAGGTTGAAGACACAGTTAGAGTCCTCCCGTCTCACCGTTGCCACAGAGACGGAGTGGATTTTGTCCGGGCGGGTGTGGACGGCCACTGGGTCCGGGTCACAGAGGGTCACCTGAAGCAAGAACAGAGTAAAGACGTCGTTCTCAGCTGTGATTCTGCTAAACATGTTCAAACACATCCTGTTCTGTTCACATCCTTGATTTTACTGAGATGAAAACTGTTGGAGCTGGCCCCTCCAAAGGGTCACCAGATAAATCTGAGGGGTCGTGAGATGATTCATGGCAGAGAGGAAAAAACGGATATGCACGTGTTGTTGTTTTTATATTTTCTGTCATTTTTTGATTTTTTTAAAAATATTTGATTATTTTCTCTCATCAGGCCTCAAACTACCCACTACACACCGATCAGACCGGATCGTACATCAACGACTGAAGGGATGATCGACGATATTAAGATGATTTTAACTAACTTACTATCAGAACTAAGATGTTATGAAATAATCTGTAGAATCTGCGCCCTGCTGTGCATTTAGAGATGTTTCTGCCCACTGAGCCTCGTTAATCAGCACGAGTGAATTTTAAATCCTTCATTACGAACCAGTTTGCCGTCTCTTTTCCATCGATCCGACACATCCCCGTTCTCCATCTGCCTGCTCACCAAAGCTTCCGCGCTCCATCAGAGTAGTTAACGTTACGGATCTGACTTGGATTGTGATATTAAAGATAATAACAGAACATGATGCTGTGATATCGTCGCACCAAGCACAGACACACAGACTTTTAAAATGGAGCCATTGTTTGAATAGAGGAGGCTTTGATATTAAATTTTTTTTTAAATGTTGAAATATTTTAAATAAACTATTCACACAATTTTATAAATGTTTACTCACATAACTTAAACTGTATTGTTTGCAGAAAGCTTTCAGATTTGGCTCTGTCAGATGCTGAGCCACGCTCAAGATAATTATTCATTAAATTCTAACGTCAATAATTTTGAAAATGCCGCCGCCTCCTGGCGATCTCGAGTAACCGATACGAAAATCGAAACAATCATCCTACTCTACGACACACTGCTTTTATACAAGGGATCACAAAAGGTTGGAAACCACTGACTTAATCTTTAACAACACTTTGTATTTATTAGCTTCAGTGTGTTTGTTTTTGTAAAGTCTTATTCTGTACTAATCCCTCAAAACTGTACAGACTTGAGTAAATGTACTTAGTTACTTTCCACCACCTGTCTGCCACATCAGTACTGCTCAGTTTGTACTCAACCAACAGGCCTTTTTCACAGTACAGGTGCTTCAGTCTCAACAACGACAACAGAGCCATCGTTAATGTTATCAGTAACACCTGTGTTTTTACCGCTGAGAGAAAAGCCTTTAACCTCTTACGTTTCATAGTGTTGTTGCACCTTTATGGAACGAAATATGGAAAACCTTTTAATCACCATTTTAACAACATTTGGTCCTGAACGCATCTCTTTGTGCTGCCGGTGAGGTTTCTGATACCAACAAAACAAAAACAAGAACAATATTCCTTTTATTTTGAACTCTTTATTATGTGTTACATCTTCATTATAGTTTGTTCATCATGAATCAAAGAAACCTAAACAACAACAGTATGAGAGGCATAAACACCTTGACCAGGGCGTCTCTGTGGTGTGCAGTTAGTTATATTTCTACTGTAACTCCCCACGTTAACAGCTCCTACTTCTCTGCGGGGGTTTGAATAAAGACAATAATAAAACACTCACCTTGGCTCTCAGTGCCAGCAGCAGCAGACTCCTCTGTCTGTCCGTCAGCAGCTGCGGGACGGCCTCGGTTACCAGGGAAACAAAGTCCTCCAGCATCCCATAGTGCTTCACGCTTTGCTGCCGTGCGACCTGCCACATCGCTGCTGTCAGCAGGCGGAGAGGAGGGACGAGGAGGCGCAGGGAGGAGAGGGGGGGAGCGGGGGCTGGGGAGGGAGAGGAGGAGAAGCAGGCGTTACCAACAACATGAATGATGGCTGAATCCCATTTAGCTGCTTCAGCCTCGGCGTCCTGCTGTTGCTGGGACACTACAATACAACAGAACCAGTGTTGATGTTATTAACAACACCTGTGCTTCTTCTTCTACTGTGTCAAAATGTCTGCCTTTTATCATCATCATCACAAACACGTGTGGTGATGGTCTGAATGGGAATCAGAGAAAAGTATTAAACTGTTAAACTAGTTTAACTTTCACACAGTGGACATTTGAACTTGTCATAGCAGGAAACCAGAGGCTCATTTAGGCGTGTCAGTACTACCACACCTTCATAGCAAACAGACATGATTAGTAGTTAGTCAGACTCCCTACTGCTGCCATTAATAAGGTGGTCTGTGACTAATTCTAATAAGTAAAACTGTTACTTCTTCCGATCTGGCCACAGAAGTCAGAGTTCGGACATTTCAGCATGGAGTTTGGTTTGCTTCCATTCCACGCCAAACCCAACTAACAAATCTCAGAATTTAAGGTTTCGTTGCGCATTATCGACGTAGCAGTACTTAATAAAGTGGATTTCGGCTATTTTCTCATTTTTACAACTCGGTCTTCAGTTCGGCATAACGTCCAACACAAGATGTGGACCGGTATTCTGTAAAACTGCCTTTCTTTTAACAAGCCCCTGTTAATCTTTAACCTTATACTGGCGCCACATTTGATCGTGGTCCAATTTAGTCATCCCGTTATCGTTTTAAGATCTGAGTAATGATGAATGAATGCATATAATTATGGGTGCAGTAACGTCAAGTTATTGTAAATATAATTACGATGTGTGCAGAGGAGAGCCACACGCTGGTGCTAGCTCAGGAACGCCAGCTAGCTGACTAAACTGCTTTTCTTAACTAAAATAATCCGCTGTGTGTGTTGCACATATGCCGAATTAAAATGTAGCTACAACCGACTCATAATAGCTGCTACGATATTTCCTATTAAATATGTACCTTTTCCATAAGCCAAAGTATATTAAAAATGACAGTTTTTTGAATGGAATTTGGATCGCATCGATCCAACGAACAACCACACAAGCTGGGCTAGCGAGGCAACGTTTGCTAATGAGTTATCCGACAAATGAGACACTAGTCTTGATTAAAATACAGTTAACTGATTGATAAACACCATCAGCACGCACCCATCCTGCTTCTACAGCCGCACACTTCCTGTTCTCTTTTCAACGCTGCTCGAAAATCTCGTTAGCTTGGTGAGCTAACAGCTAACCAGTGTTTACAGTCCAGCTAGCGGCTGCTCCGCCGTCACACCGGACGTTAAAAAAGACCGCACACGAAACACTTCCGGCACGATGTATGGAATGCCATTTATGTCAATACTAAATAAATAAATAAAGAAATGCATAAATAAATAAATAAACCCTGAAATAAATTAATGAGGCAATAAATACATAAATATGTAAATAAATGTAAATATAAATACATAAATGAGTCAGTTCAATAAATAAATAAATAAATAGGTTTTTATTTTAAAAAGGACGTTTTTCAAAAGACTACTTTTATTTATTTCAGATGACTTTTATTTCCTAATGCCACATTTATTTCCCAGCTCTTTTTATTATTATTGTATTTATTTATTTATGTATTTAATTTATCTAATATTGACCTAAATGGCATTCCATAGATAAGGGGCTTAAAGGTTATTATGTTTACTTAAGAGAAGTTATCCTCATCCTCCTACATCTCTTTATTTCAGCTGTTACAACAAACTTTAAAGACAGGACAACATTTTAACAACGTTTTATTATTATAATTTTTTAACAAAGCTATGTTAAGTGTCAGTAAGTCGTTACATAAGAAAGCTTAAATTAAACCAGATATATTGGCTGATAAACATCTAGTACACATTAGGAACAAAAAACATCCAAATCAGGTTGAGCTGACATATATTAGGTGAATAAAATAGAGTAACTAATTTACTGATTAATAAAAAAGAAAGAGTTTGGGGGATGCTAGAGGTTATAGGTCATTAATGAAATTGCATAAACTACACAAAACCAGAAGTTTCATAGTATTACTCCTCCGTATTTATTTCAAAGAAGTGAAAAAATGTTTTTCAGATAACACAAAATGGAAAACGTGATCTAGCTTTAGACTGTAACTAACAAATACTTTCATTATTGATTAATCTGGTTATTATTTTCTCATTTAGTCTATAACATATTAGAAATGAGAGAAAATGACTGTCAAATATCATAATTTTCTGTCGTCATATTACTTGTTTTGTCCAAAACTTAAAGGTATTATTTTTACCAACACATAAGACAAAGAAAAGCAACAAATCCTCACATTTAATACACTGGAATCAGGAAATGTTTCACATTTATTTCTTGTAAAATGACGTCAACGATTAATTGATCATCAAAATAATTGCGGAAACTAATTTCTTCAGATCTGTTTGTGAAAAGAAAATTTTCCAAGTAAAAGCATCTGGGTGTTTGTAGAAGGGCTTATACTTTTTTTTCAAAGAGATTTGATCATTGATCCCACACAGTGTAAAGGAAGAAAAGATGCATAGTCTTGATAAATAACCTTAAAAAAAACAAAAAGTATATAGCACTATGTACATTTTGAGCATCTACTACAAAATGAAGAATTAAAAAACAAAAATAAAAGATACTACATACTTTATTCTACAACATAAAAAAATAACAAATACACATTTCGCTCAGAAAATACAAAATATTACTATTAAATGACTATGTGAAGAAGATATATTGAATAAATAATGTTAATAAATAAATAGTCTTCAGTTTAGACATTTTAGTTGGATGATAAAAGCGTACATGTAAAAAACAGTAATTTAAAATAAAAAATTGGCAAAATAACCACTGATGCTGTATATGTGTCACACAATCCCAGATTTAGAAGATCAATTACGCAGTTAATCAATTAACCTAACTGTTAAACAATGTAAGTGCAGGTGAAATGGCTGGCGTCTCTCGGTTTGACACAGATACAGTAAGCCAGGTGTAATCTCCCTCCTTCCTCCTGTGGTTCACTAAATGGATTAACAGAGTTGAGGGTGAGAGCAGCACAGAAAGAAAGAGAGAAACAGGAAAAATCAACAACAGGGAGGAGGAAAGAAGCAGTGGAAGTGGACGTGTGGAGGAGCTGGAGGCCATTTTGGAGGACAGGCTTTATTTTTTTATCTGTATGGATCCGCGGGGAGCCGAGAGAGATCGACAGTCAAGACTGGATTTGTGGATCTGTTGCTCAGATAATCCGTCCATCCATTGCTTCTTCATCCGTCCAACCATCTTCCCCTCCTCGTGTCCCTGCTGTCTCACACCATCCAGCTGCCAACTGAACTGCTGCTTATTTAGCTTTAACTAAGTGTCAATGCAATTTAGCCAATTGTTAACTCATTTAACTTATTTAATTTAGCCTGTGACTCAGCCTGGATATAATTTAGCCTATAGCTGTAAACATAGCCTGAGTGTTACCTAACCTAGCCTGGTTCTAAATTAAACTGGATGAAACCTGTTTCTTGAAGCTTGGCTTGTGATTTAGTTTTGTTGAAATTCAGTCTTGTTATAATTTAACCTGGATGCAGCTTAGTCTGATAATAATCCATCTGGATATAATTTAGCCTAACAGAGCCTGACTGTAGCTTTATCTAAGTGTTAAGTTGTCTTGGCTGGAACTCATTTCAACATCACCTCTCTGCTTTAGCTCTGACGTAGACCAGGATTTATTGGCTACATATATAGCCCGGTTTTAGACCATATTTTAAAAACATCATTACATATTTTAAAAATGCATAAAAACCTGTGAATATTTTGCACTGTGCACCCCACGCGTTTACAGTATAACTGTTTATTTTTTGTCATATACACAGATTCTGTTTACTCAGATCCCTACACGTCGACTATTTATTTATTTATTTATTTTACTTTAACCTTTATTTAAACAGGGAAAACCATTGAGACCTAGGTCTCATTTGCGATGGTGCCCTACTGAACTTTCACTTTTCAACCTTGAATAACCTTCATCTAAACTAAACGTCTACAGACAAACAGATGTATAATAGACATCTATTAAACGTCAGTTGCTCAGTGGGTTAATTCAGCCTGGTTATAATATAGAGTCTAGATTCTAGACTGTTGTCATTGATCAAAGTTGTAATTTAGCATAAAGTTTTTTTATTATAGAAGTATAATCAGCTGTAGCTGTTATCTCCACAAACATAAACATACATATCGTTGCAATGGATCCATACAGAGAAGAAGCTGAAGTGTTTTCGGACACAGAAGACCCGAGCCCTCTGAGAGCAGAGGACGAAGAGGCAGAGGAGGAGGAGGAAGAGGAGGAAGAAGAGGAGGATGAGGAGGAAGATGCTAAGATCTTCAATGCCTGGATGCAGCGGTGCAGAGGGGGGGATCGGCAGGAGAAAATCGGAGAAGAGGAGGAGGAGGAAGGGGAGTCAGAGGGGGGAAGAGCTGAAAGCAGAAGCAGCGTAGAGCCACCGGTCCGAATGAGGGCCGACCGCCGGGCGTCGCTGCCATGTCCGGTAAGAGAACAGAAACCAGCAGCTCTACTGCACAACTCAAAACCAGTTGCATGTTTGCACAGTTTGTCTGCGAGGCCTAGAAAAGCACTTTACCCATTAAAGTTGGGTTCTACAATATTGAACAATTATTATTATTGAACATGAGGCATCAGTATTAGTTTGCCTTCTCAGATATACTGAAGCTTTCAAAAATGTCCAGTTTCCTAGTCGTAACTATGACTTGGATGTTGAGATGAATGGTATTTACAAACTGGTAGTTGGCAAAACAACCCCACCACAAGGTCTATTAGAAGCTGTTCTAGAGCTTTAGATTTTATCATTTTAAGGACATTTGGATGAGAAGTCCTTAAAATTATCAGAACAATTAAAAGTTTGAACATTTACAATTCCATGACGGCTGGGCAAACGAGAACTCTTAAGGAAGATCTTGTGATACAATCAAAAGCAGGACATCTACTAATGGACCTTGTGGTGATATTGTTTTGTCCACAGCTGTTTCCAAGGTCAAGAACGAGCTGGTTTTTTTAAACCAACAGACAACTCACCATAACGACTATCAGTGCTACTGCCACATGCACATCTTCATGCATTGTTGATTGACAGAGATTGGAATAAAGGGTAGTTGAAGGACAGTAACGGATCAGTGATGGACTGGTGCCTCCCCGTGGCCTTTGAGCCGGTTTGCTGATGGAATACTTTCCTCAAAATTTGCGCCAAGAACAGACGGACATACTGATGGTGTACAGAGTTAGCACCACTAAGTTTGGGGCCGTGATACTCTGCTGGAAAATCAAGAGATGAGAGATGAGATCAACAGGTGGATTGGTGCGCCATCTGCGATCACTGTACTGGACGATCATGGTAAAGAGGGAGCTGAGCCTAAAGGACAAAGCTCTTGATTTACCAGTAGATCTACTTTCTAAACCTCAACAATGGCCATGAGCTCTGGGTAAAAAGAATGTGGACACAAGTGGCCAAAATGAGTTTCCTTCGTAGGGTGGGTGGACTCACCCCTGGAGTTGAGGACATCCAGATGGAGCTTGTTGAGGTAGTTCTTCTTGGATGCCTCACTGTGCAGATCCAGAACATACTGCAGGGATTACACATCTCACCTGGCCTTGGAACACCTCAGGACCACCCAGGAGGAGCTAGAGGATGTGGCCAAGGAGGAAGATGTCTGGGCTACCTTATTTAGTCTGCTGCCACTGCAACCTGGACCTGGGTAAGCGTTGGAAAATGGATAGAGGAATGATGTTGAACAAAGGACCATATGAAGAGTGTTGCTACCTCGCAGGACTGTTTGAAGAGGTGTTTAGGGACTATTTTTTCTGAGGCAAAGTAAAGTTTTACTGACCAGGTGAGGACTCCATCAACATAAATGGGTTACGGTTACTAATGAAACCCTTGTGCCAAGATCCACAGAGACCTTTACGTGTATCTTCGCAGAACCGTAATTCCAACCTTGTCTCCCTCTTCTCCTTCTATTGCAACAAATGACTGAATGAATCAATCAATCGACGGTCCATGAAGATGTGCATGTGACATTGAGTTGTCTGTCTGAATCAAGTTGTAACCACTGGGAGGCTTCATTCATGTCATATAGGAGTTGCCGTCATTACCAGTTTCTGACTTGTAAACACTGTTCATGTCAACATCCGAGGCTTAAATATGACTGGGAAATTGTTCTGAAAGCTCCAATGTATCCAACTTGGTACTTAATAACACAGAAGTTTCCAAAAAAATAACTCTGCAGTCATATAACCGTCTTGAGTTGTCCAATGATGTAAATATGGGGACCATACCCATCACTACCATCCATCCCACAGGAGGTGAACATGTTTGTGTGGTTTTCTGCACCATCTAACTCACATGGCTCGCTCTACAGTACACCTCAACTTAGACAGCGCTAACCTGTCTAACCAATGACTCATTTTCAGAGCAGCCAGACCAGTTTGATCAGTTTACACCAGTTTATTTAATCAGCTAGCTGTGTCTTCAGGGGGTTCACACCTCCTTATCAGAGACACCCTGAGGCTGAAGAACAACAGTGAGGTTTAACTTTTCAAGGAGTTAGCTGTTGTCTTCACTTGTGGCTTTCAGAGCCTCTCAGGATCCATTTATAGCTGCATTAGCAACAAGCGTACTGCTCTAAGGAGGGCAGCTCAGTTGGCTCAAAGCACTTTGGCCCAGTTGGGTGTCAAAGACAAGCATGGCCACTCAAGGCCACTAATGAGGCTTTTAGACTTGTAGTCTTGTTTATTTTTGCCAGTGCTGACTCATTATTTACAAGCAAATATCATATAGAAGATACAGGCACTTAAAAACTTAAAGTTAAAAAAAATTATATTTATTGACCAGTTAAACCAATTAACCATCTCTCTCTCTCTGTCCAGGCTACGCTGTCAATCATGCAGCTGTCTCGCCTCCACTCGTCCACCCGAGCTCCGGTGACGGCGAGGGTTCTGCTGCGCGGCTCCTCCTCTCGCCGCCTCCTGCCATCACAGCAAGAGGCCGCTGCTCCTGCCGCCCCCGAGCGAAGACCCTCCCTCATACCCACAATCCCTGAGGCCGAGAGGCGGAGCACGTTCAGGAGACGCAACGTCATGTCGTTGGTGGGTATAAAAAGTAATGTTTTAGTGAGTTATATAGCACCATTCAGACAGGAGGCAGTTTTGGAGAGCTTTACAGACATTTATTAAAGGAATAGTAAGTATGAAGCCACAGCCAGCAGCTGGTTAGCTTAGTATACATGTACACAGATTTAGAGGCAATGCAGATAAAGACATAAAAACTAAATAAAAGCGATAAACACAACATCAGAGTTTTTATTGGCGGTCAGAGATCAACTTGTGTTTCGAGGACCTTTGTGACTATAAAGTGTGTGTTTGTGTTGCAGAGCGATGCAGACAGTGTGTGCTTGATCTGTCATAACGACTTGAATCGAGGAGCCGGTGGCACCCGAGAGCTGCAGTGTACACACACCTTCCACAAAGAGGTAACACACAATGGTGGAAGAAGTGTCTTCTGTACCATTTACTTAAAAGTACTCTACAGAGTTTTTAACCGGTTATGAAACAGTCTAAATTTAATACCGATGCCTCTATATGACCTATATAAGCAAATGAGACCAACAGCGAGCAGATTTGCTATTTCTATTAGTCTCTAATAGTTATTCTTAATGCCTGCCACTGGGTCGGGTTTTTCCGCAACATCAGATGAAACGGCGCTGGGGTTTGCTCTGGCTGAATT
>NTHP01001266.1:31490-45388 GCA_003416845.1 Oplegnathus fasciatus | reverse complement strand
GACACTCCACCGGCCAGACCCTGTGGTAACCAGGATTCTACAATTCAACAAGTTCCTACAAGTCCTATTGTGATTCTTGACACCCAGGACTTGAGAGCTGCAGCAGAATTAACAGCCCCTGGAAACAATCTCTTAAATCCTGACTCTGCAACTGAAGAGCCCTTGTTGGACTGGACCGATGCACAGATACAACACTGGGACGAGAGCTGTTTCCCACTGGATGATGTCCATCCAATGACATCTGGTAAGAAACAATGCACCAAACCATTGTTAAAAAGAGTGAGAGTCAAACAGCCACTGCAAAACCATGTTCATAAATATTCACAAAATGAACAGGAAGGTCTGTTGAGGCGTAGTGAGGCTCAGCTACAGGTGTCTAGGATAACAAAGACTCTGGTGGTAAACAATTCAAAGAGATTAGCCAGTATTGCGTTAAAACAAGTAAGAAAATGCCATAAAATTAAAAGACAGGTGTTACTGATGAACGTAAAATTGGATCTAATTCTTGAAAAGACAAATCTGTAAAACAGAATGTAGGGTAGACATCTATTCCTAACTATTGTGTCTGATGTTGCTTATTTTATCTTGTTTTGTTTAATCATGACTCGTAAATGTGTACGTAAATCAAAACACGGCAAACGATGCCTTATTGTAATCAGTGATGATGATGAAAGCGCAGCAGAAAGACAAACATGTTTCAGAATCTGTAGAGCCAGACCCCGAACCCAAAACACCTCAAATGGAGGATAATGCAGCACAGCAAAAAAAATACAGACAGTACAGTACCAAATTGGCTGAACGTATAAGATGGGCGGGAGGGATGCGCGATTTTAACATCAGAGAGAAGAAAATTTAGTGGGGTCAAAATTAGACAGCATCTAGACTTAAGTGGCATCAGAATGGATGATTTGAGAACAGCGTTGTCTACACTAAGACATAAATTAACAGATAATGTTAATTTTTCAACAAGCCTGGCTGCACCAGACGGTGTTTTAAACATAGTGTTGAGAGGCCCATCACTGTCTAGCGATGTGTGTACAGTATTAAAAACATCTAATGAGTACAATGCAGAAACATTTCTGAATGAAACTGAACAGGTAATGCAAAGCAATGACAGAATGATTTCAGATGATCGGCTTGAATTTGTTATCACGGCAGCTTTAAACAAACGAGGCGGGGTAAGGCGCAAATTAGGAAACGTTCCGTATGATCAGATTATTCAAAAGAAACAGGCATACCTCTATGCCCCATCAAACACAGACAATTATTTATGCTTCTCTATGTGTTGTAGTAGTGCACCACACGTACCCAAGCATGTCTGAGAATGAAATTCAAGAACATGCGCGACAAATCCATGCACGTGTAGGTTTTAATTCGAACCACAAAGTCTCACTAGCAGATGTGTCAAAATTTGAGCAACACTTGAATGTTAAAATCCTTGTTTTTTTTACCACAACGACGGCACTAAAAAGCTTGAAATGTATCAGACACGTGAACAGCCCCACTCTGAAACAGTATGGCTCTATCTGTACGAAGATCACTATTACGTGATTCAGAACAAAACAGGGTTTTTTGGAAGTCATAACGTGTGTGAATACTGTTACAAGGGCTACACATGTCAGGCATACATTAAATGTAAATATTTCTGTCTATATGCATGACTGACGACTGCCACAAACAACAAGATTCAACAAACATACGTTGCCCAGACTGTTTGCGTATTTGTAGATCTGTGTTTTGTTTTAAGAAACACAAAGAAGTGATTGGATCCAATCAACGTAGCAAAAAATTCAAGCCTTGTGATCGGACAAAATATTGTGATGACTGTGGTCATCTATATGCAGTAAGTCGTAATCCAAAGTCTGTGGGGCATAAATGTCAGAAAGATAAATGTGGACATTGCGGTGATCTGTTAAAATCAGACATTAAACATAAATGCTACATTCATCCTCAAGAAGCGTCTGACCCCCAGACTAGATATGTCTTTCATAACTTCGAAACACGGACACGTGATAATAAACATGAGGCAAATTTTATCTGTGCCATTGGCTTTGAAAATGAAAAATGGTGGGCTTCTGGTACATCTTGTGTCAATTTCTTTGTGAAAAAATTTAGAGAGCCAAAATACAAAACTACACGTTCGCAGCACACAATGCGTCAGGATTCGACAATTACATTATGTTGGATTACTTCACCAAACAGGGGATCGCACCGAGATTAACCATGCGTGGAAGTAAAGTCTTGCTAATGTACGATGACACATACAAACAAAGGTGGCTCGATTCTTTCAGCTTCATCCCAATGCGTCTGTCAAAGGCTCCTGCAGCATTAGGGTTTGAAGATGCCAAAAAAGGTTACTTCCCACAGCTGTTTAACACTGCCGAGAATGCTGACTATGTAGGTCCGTACCCTGACCCATACTTTTATGGGTATGATAACATGTCAGATAAAGAAAGGTGTGATTTCATGCAGTGGTACAATACAGTACGTGATGGGGTGTTTGATTTCCAGTTTGAGGTTCGTACATATGGAATCAATTATGTTGTTTTACGTAAGGCATGCATAGTCTATCGCGAAGCATTCATTGAGTGTACCAAATTGGACCCCTTTGACTACACCACACTCGCTTCATGCTGCATGGCTGTGCTTAAAACATTTCCTACCCCCGACACACGGGCATTGACACATGATGGTGCATACATCAGCCAACACAAGACCTTCTACAAAGCGGCCAGAATATGAGGCGTTCAAAAACAAAATAGAAATTCGGCATGCTCTGAACCATAGAGAAGAACAAATCGGACCGTGTTATGTTGACGGTTTTTGTGAACGCCATAATGTACACACTGCATATGAATTTGCTGGTTGTTTTTGGCATGGATGCCCAAAGTGCGACAGTCCTGGGCATAAAAATTCTGTAAACAATATAGCATTCGGTGTTCTTTACAGGCAGTTTAAAGAAAAATTGCAAATTCTTAGACTGACACACAAACTCCATGTGCAAGTGATGTGGGAATGTGAGTGGGAGCAAAACAAAAAGAGATCAGAGACTGCAGGACTTTTTGAAAAGTTACGATGCACCTGAAAGACTCGACCCACGAAAAGCACTGTTTGGGGGTCGCACCAATGCATACAGACTACACTATAAAGTTACTAAGGGTGAGAAAGTACA
Organism: Oplegnathus fasciatus; assembly: GCA_003416845.1. NCBI lineage: Eukaryota > Metazoa > Chordata > Actinopteri > Centrarchiformes > Oplegnathidae > Oplegnathus > Oplegnathus fasciatus. The sequence goes on along the minus strand of NTHP01001266.1, from coordinate 42,216 downwards.
TTATTATGACTTCACATCATTGTATCCGACTGTGCAGGCCTGTAAAAGCTACCCAATCGGACATCCTAAAATAATCTTCCGTGATTTTGAACCACTTGAAAATTACTTTGGGCAGATAAAATGTACTGTGTTGCCTCCTAGGGGATTTGTATCACCCAGCACTTCCATACCGCTGTAACAACAAACTGATGTTCCCTTTGTGTCGGACATGTGCAGAGATTCAAAACCAGAACAGTGAGTGTACCCATTCTGATCCTGAGAGGGCTCTTTCAGGGACTTGGGTCAGTTTTGAGTTGCAAAAGGCTGTTGAAAAAGGGTATGTTGTAACCAAAATTGATGAGGTGTGGCATTTTGCAGAGAAGAGTGACAATCTCTTTAAAGAGTACGTAAAAAAAATCTTTCTACAACGAAAACAGGAGGCTTCAGGCTACCCAAGTTTTGTAAAAGATGAAGAATCCAAGCAAAATACATCCAGGACTATTATGAAAAAGAAGGGATTCGGCTGAATCCAGAAAAAATGGCTGTCAACAAAGCTGTGCGAAGCATCAACAAACTGTTGCTTAATGTGGGGGCATTTTTCAATGCGTGAAAATCAGGCTACATGCGAGCTAGTGACAGACCCTGAGCAATTTGCCTGCTACATGTTTAGTGACCAGTACGATGTTAGACAGTTTACATTTGTATCTGATCATGTGGCACAAACTAAAGACATAAACATCTTTATCGGTGCCATGACAACAGCATATGCACGGCTCATGCTGTATGATCTGATGGACAAGTTAGGGGAGAAGTGTATCTATTCTGAAACAGACAGTGTTGGTTTTTGTGTCAAAGGATGGAGACTGGGTCCCCGAGATGGGGACCTAACCGATGAAATTAATGGAGATACTGGTGGTGATGATCATATTGTGGAATTTGTGTCAGGGAGTCCAAAATGCTATGCTTATCGGATCCTCCATAACAAATCACAGTTAAAATGCAAGGGAATCACTCTGAATGCACGCAACACATCTGTTGTCCCACATGACACCCTAGTGGATCTTGTGTACCAGTTTGTGCGTCATGACAATACACTACAAAATATAATGACAAAATCAGACACAATAGTGAGGAATAAAAAGACATATGAACTAAAAAACAAATCAGTTGTTAAAACGCTTCAAGTGGTGTGCACCAAACATCGTGTCTTCTCTGATTTGACAACTTTACCCTATGGCTATTAAAATGGGTGCTAGAGATGTGGGGGACTTTGATTTTAGACTTCAACATCCATTTAGTCTAATTGTTTCAGTCCCCTCAAACAGCAGGAAAACATATTTTACAAGAATGTTGTTTCAAAGAACACTGAAAATGTTGTATGTATCTATTCATGTTGGCAACCATTCTACGACTATTTAATGAAAATAAGAAATGTGAATTTTGTTGAAGGTTTGCCTTTGTCTTTATATGATGATTCATTGTTGCCTGTAAATAAAAAAACAATTTGCTGATTGTTGATTTAATGAATGATGCCAGTAACAATGTTGAAGTGCAAAATATATTTGCAAAGTATGTGCATCATAGAAATTTGAGTTGTTTGTATCTGGTTCAAAATTTGTTCTTTCAAGGTAAAGTCAGCAGGACAATTAGTTTAAATACTAATTATCTGGTTTTGTTTAAAACCCCCCTGAGACAAATATCAAGTCATGTTTATGGCTAGACAGATGTTTCCGGGGAAGAAGACGTTTTTTTTATGGAATGTTTTGAGGATGCCACAAGTGTTCCTTATGGGTATCTACTGATTGATTATAAAGCCAAGACACCCAATCACCTCCGTCTCAGAACAGACCTGCTTTCAGACTTGCCTGCTGTGTATGTTCCTTAAATCAAATAAAACCATGTCTGAACGCATCAGAAGAAACGTGTCTTTATTGAAAATACTGCATGATACGTCTCCTTCTCTGAGGAGGAATATAAGAATATTATCAAATATGCCTCCACAGACTTTATTTTAACATTATGCGAGATAGCATGCAAGGTACCTTTAACCACATCGCAGTATCAAAAGTTGAAGAAAAAGAAGGCAGGGATTAGACTAATTGCTGATAAAAAGGTGTGTGTGTCCAAGAAAAAGAAGCTGCTAAGCCAGTCTGGAGGATTTCTTCTACCCCTCCTGAGTATAGCTGTACCCTTTATATCGAGCCTCAAGACAATAATAGATGATATGGAGCATGCTCAGAAAATGTTTCTTGTACCTCAACAACAACTCGATCTTTTAAGAAGACAACCTGCACGTGTCTATTCGAGAGACCGCTGAAAATGAGTTGGATCGTGCTATTAAAGATATTTTGGAGCAGAAAACTGAAGATATACATGAAAAGGCTAAAAAATATTCTATGGCATTGCAGAGATTTCTCACAATGGCAAAGCAAGGTGAAAGGGAGCAGAATACGCTAACTTTATCTTTCCCAATCGGTGTGGATGGACATGGTTCAGAACATGTTAACATGGACAATCATGAAAGAAAAGACTCTGTGTCTGATGAGATTTTGAAAAACATATCAAAAAACAGCAAGAATAGAGCCCAGTATATTTTGGATAAAATGACAGCCTCGAAACACATTACTTCTTGGACTAAGCAAGGAGAGTTTGTTTTTAACGACAGTGTCGTGAAAGGATCTCATTTGTACGCTCTGATAAGAAATGTGACTGCTTCTCACAATGTGTCAAAACAGTCAACAGCCTACAGGTTGGGAGGAATACTTACAATCATTGGCTATGCTGAATATTCCTTTATCAGTTGTACCAAATCATCAAGTCAAGAGAAAAATTGAAGAGTTTAAGAGAAAGACTCCAGTTACACCGGATCCCCTTATCGGAAGAAAACGGCAGACAGAAGATGAATCAAGTCCTTTTAAATCTCTTAAAATCAGACTGGACGAATTTTTAAAATGTTTATCTTTTTTCATGTGTTTTTAAATAAAACGATGCATAGCAGTATTCTTACGTTCAGAATCATCTATTTCTATAATCATGACGACAAATGTGCATACATTCAATTAAGCACATTAAATACAACATGCACATCACTGTAACACAGGTCATACATATGCACACATTATAAATGTATGAGCCATTGATAACATTTAAAAAGAATCCCCTGTTTGAACACACCGTATACATGTAAAACCACTTTTTCCACACACAACAGAAGGGCGAATTTTTTTCATAAATGTACAGACCATAACATCGTTTTTAGGCAATTCGTTACTATATTTTCTCATCAATTTCTCATAGGATAGTCCTTTATCAATATGATAAAGGAAAAAAATACAGTGTTGTCCACAAACAGCAGGACACATGTCCTGTACTTGTTTCACTGAATGTCGAATTGCTGAACAATTTATCTTGAGAAATATGGCAATGGATTCTGGAAAATGCGAATACGTAGGAGGATTCCCAAAACTGTCAAAGAATGACCCCACCCTGTACTTATCAATATATATAGATAGCCAGTGTTGACCGCTCATGTAAGAAGGGTCTGTATTTATCACTAGTACAACAGGCCTCTCTTTAACAATTGTTTTAGGGAGCTGGTCGCTGGCAAATACCCCTAAAAAGAGACTTTGTTTTATCAATTTATCAAGAATTTTTGTGAGTTCTACTGTATTCATATCGCGACTTACTTAAAAAGTAGAAAAAGTCATCGAGTAATTGACGTCTTGATGATATCTCAATTACAGAATCAAATGTAGAATAAATAACAGCGTTTATTGTTAGTTGAAGTGGGTTTCTAAAACGAGCCTCTAATCTGACATTACAGTTTTTTATAAGAGATACATGATCCCCACATCCTTTGTCAGGAGATAAGTTAAAACAAAACAAACTATATCCTCTACAAAATTCGTCACGGGTTATGGACACAGCGTGGTTTTTAAGATACTTTCCGGTTGTTGAAACCAGCTGATGATATTCTCTTATTGCGTTACCCCTAGCAAAATTAGGTTGAAATGGCTTTGATGGCTATGCTTGCCCACCAACATATATGCATAAAAACTCAATATCATAATGATTGATCTAAATTGGTTGTGGGTGTAACTACCTGTAAACGCCTCATTGTCTACAAAACCCACGACAATAAATTTAGGTATCTGACCCAAAAACATATTTTCTTTTTTACAAACCCGGGTTCCCGCAGGAATGCTGAAGTTTTTTACACAGACTCTGTCGATAGGATATTTTACATTACTATGCATTAGTGCCCTGGCATGTGCTAATTTAACAGCAGGTGATACTGTGACCTTCTTTACAAACAGGGATGCTGACACAATATTGACTTGAAAGTCGTCTACAGTGTTACGTATTAAACTGTTTTTAGACAGTATACATTTGAGTTTAAGATCAACACCGTTTATCAGTAACTTGTCCTGAAAAAACAAATCAGAATGTACAGGGGCAATTAACTCTACCACTCGACCTCCTTCTGTATACCCCATTCTTTTGACAAGTCCTTTGTTCTCCCCTCCAGCTGTCACATCATCCATATGTCCTGCAGTATCCATACAGAACAGTCCGGATCCAAACTGTGTCTGCAGAGTATCCTTTCCATAATTTAAAAGACATTCTATAATACAACGATAAGGATAGGTGTTTAACGACTGTGTGATGAGTCTCCCAGCGATATGTCCACTTGTGAAAATACTGTACACCCCGGGTAGCTAGATAAATCCCACTTCGTCTCCTTGGGCCAGATTTCCCCCGTTAGCTTTGGTGATCTTAACACGTGTAAATAGGTAAGTATTGTTCAGGTCCAGATAGTCTTCGCTGTTTGCTGGGACAAAAAATTCTAATGGCGCAGAGTCAGAAATAGCTGCGAGAGGGGGGATTTCGACGTAGACACTTTTCTCGATACTTGTTTGTGTGAGTGGTACCATGAACAGATCCAATTCAGATTTCACATATTCTTTTGACATGCTGTGTACCAGTGCCATTCTCGCTAAAATATATCCCTAGCTCCCGTATTGCGACGTTTTGACGACTTCCTTCTACTTGCGTGTGTATTTTTTCTCGCTCTTGACAAGCTTTCCTTATTTAAAGTCCTGTTTCGTTCCCCTTTGCCCAGGCGGCTGTTTCATTGGTTGATGCACCATTGACACCATCCCCGAACCCTCTTGCCGCTGTTGGATTGCATTATGACGTTGGTAACTACATCAGAAACAATGTTTTTAGCCGCTGTCTTCAGGTAAGGGGCGGCAACCATAAATCCTTCCTTCAATAACGGAAATGCCAGTCTAAATAAACCTCGAAATATACCTCCAAGACCGGCACCATATTGTGAACCGAGACTGCTGTATCCTGGTAAATCCCCACCCACTTGTGCGTTGTAGTAGGAGATGTATTTATCTGCGTTGTGAACATACGGCTGGTACATGATAGGCTCCCCGGTCAAAAGCGTTTTTTTGCAGGTCAAAAATGGAGCTTAGCTATCACCTTTCCGTATGTAAAGGGAATATTTTGATTCTGATCTGATGTCATCAATGTATGATTTAGAGAGAGATATGTGATGTGGCTTGTCATAAGTTCTTGTGATTGTGTGATTGTTTGGCCCCGTAATATGTACGATTCTATCTATCTCTATTCTATCGCCCACAGTTTGATAATCTATAATGTCAGTGTAGACAAACATATTGTACATGCCCGCGTTGATATCTGCTGGGAATGGTGCCTGATATAGTTCGGATGGTATGTCCTCTTTGCTTAATGTAGTGTCTTCAGGGGTTTCAAAGGATACGCCTGATTTAAATCCTAATATTTGAGCGAGTTTTCCATGAAATGTTAATCCGATGTCTTTTTGGTAAAATAGAGACTTTTTGATAGCATTATATTGTAGCTTGATGTGTTCCACCCCATCCTCAGATAAGCATTTGTTTATCTCTGTCGTGATCTGATGCATGGTTGTGTAGAATCCCGAAGTTATTGTTAGACGTGCCCTCTTTCTCGTTTTTTTGTCAAACAAAATAAATTCTGCATCTTCTGGTGGAAAGCGTGTCCATGTTTTCGGATGTTGAATTTCTATTAAACCCACTTCATAAGGTTCTTTAAAGTGTAAGGGTTTGGCCAACTTTGTTCTAAAATTCGCTATCATGTTGTTAGGGTAAAATGTAGCTGAAGAATTGCTAGGTAGTGTAACAAAGAATCCTTCACCATCCATGTCAGATGCCGTCTTGATACCCTATACGTTCGGAATTCCTTATGGTAGCTGAATGACTTGTTTTTCCGAAATCCAGGAATTAAATTTATCTGGCCATCCATTTGACTAGTACCATGTTTTGCCCCTGTCTTCTCTTTCTAGATAAGATTTTTTCTATTTAAAAGTTTTGTGTTTATCCACAATAATTTTTTGTAATTCTGGTTCATAAAAGGTCCCCTGCAATATCTCTCCATCATAACCTTTTAACCTGTAAACAGGAGGTCCTCGTGGCACACATTCCGTTACAGTAAAATATTCATTAGTATAATTTTGTTCATAACCTTTTTAAAAAGGCCCTCTTAATTTTGAAATTCTCACCGTATCACCGACTTTATATTTAAAATTGAGCAGTCCTTTTTTTTTATACAGGTTGTTAAAAACAATGTGTTCATTGTCTTTTGTTACCTCAGATGGTTTCATTTTAATGCTTCGGTGATAACTTGAATTGTATGAGCTGACTAAGTCTTGTAAAATGTCTACATAATGTTTAGAATCATTGGCTGATAAATAACGCCACATTTTAAATTTCAGAGTCCTATTGAAACGTTCGACAATGCTAGCCTTTGTCTCATTCGATGTTGTGAAGTGAATATTTCTGATTAACGCACCAAACTCTTTGTTTAAGCATGCCTTTCCTTTGTCTGTTTGTAATGTATGGGGTATTCTACCTTAAAACAGACATATATGTTTTACAGGGATACACATTTCAAAAAATCAATACATGCATTTGGATTTTTACCGAGCAAGGATTCTACTAGAAAAAGCATCACATTATCAACATCCACATATTGTTTTCTGTTTAACATTAAAACACACAGATCAATACTAAAAGTACAAAACAAAGCACGTGACCCTTGTGGAATTCAGAATCATTCAAAGGAAAACAATTTACAACATTGACAAGAGTAGATTTTACATCTGTATATTTGTCAGCAATTATTTGTACCATAGCATGCCAACCCCCTGCCACTTGTCTAACACATTCTGTCTGATTTTTAAATCTAGGACAACATCGTGATCTATCGGTGTCATGTATTGCATTATCAACAGCATCACACAGCATAGTTCTCATTTTGTGCATGACATCAAGACCTGTCCTTCAAGACAATGTAAGCGAAGTATGTCAACGCATGAGTTGCATTGCCTTCTGTACATTTCAATCCAAGTAAATATAATATACACAGGTCTTTTTAGCTCTTTGTTGAAGAATTTTGTATAGATAATAGTCTATTTTTACCTCTATAATGTTGCGAACAGTGGGATCAGATGAGGTATCACATTCAAAGTAGTCGCTTTCCGCCTTATCATCCAGGGTGTCCGAACAATCGACATCCATGTCTTCGTAGGTATCATCTGCTGGTTTCTCTTCAGGAGAAAGAAATGTCAAATTTCTTTTCCCCAACTCCTCACCGAAGCTATCCACTCAGGAGATGCTGTTACCGTCCTCCCGGGAGTTTGTAAAACAATTAGGCATGTCCATATTCAGCATCACGCCACACCATGCATAAGGCAGCATACCTGCACAAACACATACTACATATTAGAACAGAGTGCGAGGACCATAATAGAGGAGCGAGGGACGTATTTTTGCCACAGGGGAAAGATTCTCTTTATTGTCTTCATCAAAAACACTTCTTTTGAGATCTTCGTAGTGCTTGAAGACCTTATACCATCTGAATAAGGTATCGATGCGTGAGAAAACATCTAACGTTCTCTCCTGATCTCACCATCTGACTAAAAAACCAGTGGTGAACCAGGAACTCCATTCTTCAGCTGTGAGGGGGTAGAGTTTATCTTCATCGGGAGTACCCTTTCGCGCATCACGAATCACAGTGTTGTCCAGACATTGTCTGAAAAATATGTAGGATTCGGGGTCCTTAATGTGTATATCTGTCTCCACTCGATAGGTTTCTCCAGTACAAGCCTGTTGATCTGCCAAGCTCTGTACAGATTTTGTCTCTGAAAAAAGCCCAGTCTTTAGCAGAAGAATGGATGTGTGGCGTCACTCCTTGAAGAAACAGTTCTTCAGCTTCCCTTGTATAAAGATGAACCCCTCCTTGATCGAACAAGTACCCCTTCCACATCCCACTCATACAGCGGAGACCATGCTTTTTGGTCCAGAAAATCAGTCAGGGTTTTACGGTAAGACTTTTTCTTTCTAGGAGCCATAAGTAATGCAGCTTCATCAATATTTTTACGACGTTTTGGAGTTAAGACACCAGAATGGATACCTGTATCTTCCATGACGATGGTTACAGCACAAATGTGCATCTTATATACTACTGTTAATCATTAGTTTGAATCATTAGTTCAAACACGTTTTCATTGTTTTTTTCTTCTTCTTCAGTTGTTCAGGACACTGATGTGCAGTGTGAGGACGCCCTCTGCTGGATGAATGCCAGAGTCTGTCCAAAATCCAGAATTCTCCACAGGATGTTCTAAATACTGATCATATAGTAAACTCTTTCAGCAGTGGGTGTACAAACAACAGCATGTTGAGCTCCACCACAGTTCAGACTCTAAGAACAGATACATGATCATGTTTGTTCATATTATGGCTGTAATAAACACTGCAGCCTCGAGCCGCACCTTACTTGGTCTGTGCTCAAGTTTTGTCCAAATTCAAGGAGCAACTGCTTTGACTGGAAAAGGACCTTTAATTGATGTTCAGAACAGGGTTGTAGAAATACAGAGGTCAAGACTCCAAAGCCCCCCAGTGCCACCACACTGAGAAATGTTTGACTCGCAAACGACTTTCTTTTCCCACATTTTCTACATTACTTTAACTGCTAAAATATCTTTTATTACGCTGCACAATGTTCTAAATCCTGTTTCAAAGCCATCCCCACAATGCCAGGAATATAAAAAATACGAAATTCTTTTGTTGTAATTTCTTATAGTAAGAAAAGTAGTTTGTGTCTAACACGATATCAAACATCTGCTGCTTTCACATCCAGCAGTTACAACATGATCATCCCTTTGGAGTCGTGTCACCTGATGGATGTGAGTCCAGTATTCTCTCTCTTTTAGCTCTGTTTTTGGTCTCCACCACCTCCTGAGGGAAATATCTGTCTCTTTAGCTGCTAAATGCTCCACTATGTTCACCAGCTGCTCTCTAACTGTGTCTGTCTGCTGTTTGCTGCTGAGCAGGTAGTGTACAGTGGCTTTTTACAGCTTTTTCTCTGAAAACACTGAGACTGAACAAAACCAAAACTAGCAGCTAAAAGAGTCTAAAAAGCAGGTTCCTCTAATGTCCACTAGATGCTGCCCCAATAAAACTCTGACTGTGATGAGGTGAATATAAAAACCCTGTTATGATTAAGGTTAGAACAAAGAGTCCGGTGGAGGAAGACTCACCATCCTGAATCCTCCCTGCCAGAGCTTCTGAACTGAAGCCAGCAAACACCACGGTGTACACCGCACATGGCAACATGGCCACCACCGCCAGCGGCGACACCGGCATGTAAATGGCTACTGTTACGCCCCGATCTAGGGGTGCTGGAGCACAACATGAGGAATGAACGGAAAGCAAAGTTGAATGCAACAATGAGCAATTTATTGCTGCACACAGTGAAGACGATAGTTACGAAGTGAAATGAAGCTTGACTTCAGGGTGAATCAAATCAAACTATCTGCCCGACCGAAGTTATACCTAAACCCGAACCAAACAAAAATGGTGATTCACCCCTACCGCTTCGTGCTGTGTTTTAAGTGTCTAAGCTATTTACAAACTGTACAAGGAAGATGTTAGCGTTACAGCTAAGGCTAACACAGGCACGCACCAGCAAAGGCGCACTAATCTAAGGACAGTCTCACAGAGTCTTATAAAGTCTTACAAAGTCTTACAAAGTTTGCATGACTCGGAGGAACGAAGTGCTGCATCGGCCATGTCACTGGAGGTCAGCCAATCAGTGCTGGAACCGGCACCTGTCAGAATACAAAGATCCTCACGAAGAAAGAGGGATCTCACTCTCCTCCACAACATTATTTACACAACACAAAAGAAATATACAATATTTACATATAAACAGCCACCCTGTCCCCTTTTGGATCCCATGGCTCTTGAGGGTGTTGGCGTTTTATGTTTTTTGAAACATAAAAGTCTGCTTTGTTTCGTATATTTTCTTCATTTCTATCATCTCTATGTCTGCAGGCTGCACATTACCCTCACACATGCATCCTTCATCCCAGCATCCTTTGTTCTTCTATTCCTTCAGCCAATGATCATGCAGCTCCCTCAGCCTCCTCTTCCTCCTCTATTACAGTAAACACATCAGGTTGGTACTAACTAACATCAGCTGTGTGTGATCCTGTACAGACTGAACTATCTGGTCAGCAGAGAGAAAGTTTCTCTAACAGGAGGAGACTCTCCCTCCTACAGAGAACACAGAGACACTGAGGAACCAGGCCAGCTAAATCCAAACCCAAAGCCAGGATAAAGAGGTTCAGTGAATGTGTTGTTGAAGGTGTGGAGGTGGATCAGTGTGTCAGAGGAGA
>NTHP01001265.1:4210-28712 GCA_003416845.1 Oplegnathus fasciatus | reverse complement strand
TTATTATTACCATCATTATTTTTTATCATTATTATGATGTCATGGCAGTGATAATAATAACTTTTTTGTTTGTTTGTTTTTTTCTCTCTTTTTTCATGATGATATTGACAGTGACTTTATTATTATTATTATTTACTACTATTATTGCTATTATTACTATCATTATTTTTATTATTGCCATTGTTAGTATAATTATTATTATTATTATTATTATTATTATCATTGTCAGTCTTACTATTATTATTATTACTGTTATTATTACCATAATTATCATTATTTCTATTATTATTATTATTATTGTGATATCACAGCAGTGATGATAATAACAGTGGCATTTCTTCTTTTTTTCATGATGCTTATTTTCCTCTCTGTGATATTATTATTATTACTATTATTTACTCATATTATTGTTATTAATAACTCATTTTTGTTGTTGTTGTTGTTTTTGTGTTTTTTTCTTCTCTCTCTTTCTTTTTTCTTCTTCCCCCCTGCTCTTATCATTTCTTGTAAAATTATCATCATAAGTCTCACACACTCATTCAGCAACTTCCTCCCCCTCCCCCCACATCGAGACAGACCTTGCAGCTTGGCAAGTGCTGCCCTCACATCCTCAAGAAGGAGGGGCAGGAGTGAAGCAAAAAAATGGTGACAGGCCCCCTCCCCAGGGTCTGGAGACTGACACAATTAGGCCCAGCCAGAAATTTCAGGCCAAGCTCCTTAGCCCCTCCCTCCTCTACTTCATCCTTCATCCACTACACCCTCTCATTTTCAACAGTGGAGCTCCGGTCACCACCCCCATCCCCGATCTCGACCCCTCCTACCTCCTCTTGAGACCCCTACCACACTACCACACAGACATACACACCAACACACTCATATGCACATAATTAAGCACATTAATTCCTCTCATTTGAACTTTCACTCCCTCAAATACCATCGAGTTGAACTTGTTTTTTTTTGTTTGTTTGTTTGCTTGGTTGTTTGTTTTCTTCTTTCTGGTTGTTTGTGTTCTTTTTTTGTTTTTGTTTCTGTTTTTTGTTTTTTTTGTTTTGTGCTGTTTTGATTATTAAATTATTTTATGACTTTATTACCCCTTCTGTCTTGTCTTCCAAACACCATGTTTTGTATTGTTCTACACTTGTATTGTTAGTATTTTATTGCATAACAAAATAAAAAAATAAAATAAAAAAATAAAAAATAAAAAAAAGTTCACTGACAGGTGTTCATATGCAGCACAGGGAAACTGATTGTGGTGTAAGGCATGATAACACTCAAGGGACCAGTCCACTCTCTTTCAGTCAAGGCCTCAGCAAGGCCTCAAGTGTTGGTTGTGATATGACATGCTTCCTTTAAAGTTAGTGGACCATATCGCCACCATCCACGTCTTTATCTATGCTTATAATCTGGAGCTAAACTGTGTTCCACTGTTATGCATTACATTAAACAAAAGTCTTCACAAGTGTAAAACAAAACCTCAGGCAGGGACACACATTAAGAGTGTTGAGATGATGATGAATATGATTTGTGCGTGATGACTGATGGGACCAAGTTGGACTGGGTCTGTTCCAGTCTGGGTCAGCTGGTGTTGGCAGTCGGTACATAAAATCATACAGTGTGCAATATGTAAAGAGTCCAATCTAAAGACTCAGATCCAGTCGCAGCCAGTCGTTCTCATAAAGATTTTTTGAAACATGTTTGATATTTGCAGTGGATATTTACATTCTGGAGACTGATGGTGAAGTAGTGAATTAAGTTCAGATTTTATAATGATACTTTTCACATGTTTAATTTCACTTCATTTCAAACGATAAATCATACATGGCATAAACATTCAGGCTTGTTTATGCTTATAGTAAACCACTAATTATTCCATAACCAGCTCTCCATTTTAAAAGATCCAGGATAACCCAAATCTTAACCATTTATCATCTGTGATTTATTTTGGAATATTACTGAACTACTGACCATCAGAGCACAGAGAAGAGGGTTGTGAAGGATCACAGCGCTGCTGAAATAACAAGGATGATGCCAGGACGCGTCAAGTGGCAGCTTCTGGAAAGTCTGTCTCACTTTTCCCTGATATTTACCCTGAATATCTTGATACCTTTTCATCTCAACCATCATCAGTTACATAAATACGAAAATGCATCAAATTTATTTATAGTATCAGAGAAGAGTGCGCTGGTAGATTTCTAGCAAAATCTTGCAATACTGTGAATATTTCATTACGATTTTAATTAATTTTCAATTTTTTGTGCATACTCTTTAGTGACCACATGATTGTGCTGTAGGGGGGACCAGGCGCTTGGAATGAGGCTGCCACACTCTCTCTGCCTTCTCCAGGCACCTCACCTGACACCTCTGCACCACCTGCAGCCACATTTCGACTGTGAAAATGAGAGAAACACCTGTATGCTGGAGTATGTTGAAGTTAAATACAGTTTGCATTGTTTTATTAGATACTGAGAATGTGATTTCATCACCTATGTACGGGTCCATTCAGATGTTTAACAAATACCCGGCAATGTGCTTCGGTGTCTCCGTGCTTCCACCAGCTCATACTCTGGCATTGAGCAACAAAGCGCTTCAGGCATCCACCTCCATGTCTGACCAGTCTGTTATATTTCAGATTTGTTCTGTTTGTTGAAGTTCCTGCATTAACAGCTGCTGCAGCCATCAGCCTCTCACACTTTGTTTTTTTCTGAAACACTCTGTTCACAAGAACAATATGTTTATCAATATTCATAGGGGATTTGCATTGCATTGCATTGACCATTTATGGTTAATTGTGGGAGTGCAGTGGGCGGAATATGAGGCTCTTCAATGTGTGCACATTTTTTTGATATTGATTTTACACACAGTTTTATAAATGAGGGCCCACACCGCTGCGACCGCTGGGTGTGTTGTGAATATTCAACCGAGTGTTCAGCGTTGACTAACTCACCACAGACAACAGACTCTAGTTTAGAATCAGAAGTTGATGAACCATGAAAGAAGCTGGAAAAGTGTTTTGTCATTTTATGTGATTACCTGTATGAAGATTCAGCCGTCTGTTCAGGTGAGAAGGATAATGGAGCCTGGAATTAAGAAAGGCACAAAGTTAGTTATTTTAATAGAAATGCCAACTTGTCTTAGTGCTTTATAAAGTGATGAAATATTATACCCACACTGTCAATATTCACCTCAAGCACATTGTATGGATCAGAGAGGAAATGGCATCAATGGAATGACAGTGTAAGGTGTGTTCAAAAAGGCCACACAGTGGTCCACCTTTACTAAGAAAATGGGTCTCAATAAATGTGCAAACACAATCTGCTTGTATTTAGCTCCTGATTTACTGAGACAGCAGCTTATTATCATATTATCAATATAGACAGTGCAGTGCAGACAGTGCAGTTGAAGCCTTTAGTGATTTTAAAATCCAAGTGCGTCAAGTTCAAGTTTAATGAACATAAGCCACGATTCCCTGCCCCCTGTTCGCTTGGTATAAAATAATTAATGTTAATTAATAACTATTGTTCCATTTTTCTTTTTAAGAATCATATTTAGTTCTAGGTATACATTTTTATTAGTTTATTTGTTTTCAGATAACTGATATGGTGCAGCTCTCTGGCAGGAGTAAAGCTGTTTCTTTTCCATCCACAACCTTCCTCGTGGCTCATTAAATAAACCGTGTTAACGTCTGCTTTTCAGAGGCGAAGAACTGTCTCCACAAAACTGACCCTGGAAAATTGCATGACCTTAGTGAATCCAACAGAAGGGAGAAGGGAGGGATCCTCCCAGAAATGCATATGCAATAAGGAGAAAGATGCACCTTGTTCTCTCACAAAAATTACTCCAGTCTGGGGCCCGATTCACAAAACCGATTTGTGAGCATGCAGATCACAAATGGTGCCATTGTCCTGTTTCACAAATAACTGTCACTCACATACTGCAGATAAATTTACGAGTCCTACAGTCATCTCACATGCTCATGCATGGCAAGTATGGCACTTCTTTTGATTAGTTAAATGATAGGTTCACATTTTTTCAAGTCTGTCTTACTATACAAAACAATAGTCGGGTGCTCATATGAACATCGAACCAAGTTTTACTTAGGCAAGTCAAGGCAAGGCAAGTTTATTTATATAGCACATTTCATACACAAAGGCAATTCAAAGTGCTTTACATAAAGCATAAAAAAGCATAAACATATGAAACAACATATGAAACTTTGGCCCCAAAGCTTTGTTAGTCAATAACAGTATCAATATTAAAAAGGTATACAACTATAAAAGGCTTAATTAAAAAATGTTACCTTGTTTACACTGAAAACTGCATGTGTAAACACTGTAAACAACTTGAAATGTCTTAAAATGTGAATTCTTTGCATGTGAAATATTACACAGCAGTTGCAGTGTAAGCTGAAGAACTTAAAGGAGTTGATATTTTAGTTGAAGTTGAAGTTTTGCACATTCCATCCTCTTCGTTTTAAACACTGTACAGCTCTTCATTTTAGAATATATATATACATATATTTTTTAATTGTAATTATCTTCAATATCAATACTTGTTTTCTTTTCTCTTACTTATTTCTCATTATTTTGACTGTTATACACCCCAACACCAAGGCAAATTCCTTGTATGTGAAAACCTATTTGGCAATAAACCTGTTTCTGATTCTGAAACACTGAAAGCATTTGAAGTGTCAGTTGATGTTTAAGCACTGAAAGGAGTTGAGGTGTCATTTGAATTGTAAGAGATAAAAGCTGTTTAAATCAGTTGAAGTTTAATTGCTGAGAGCATTTTCAGTTTTGAGTTTAAGCCCTGCAGGCAGTTGAATTGCTTGCTGAAGTGTAAGAAATGAAAGCAGTTGGTTTAAGGTAAAGCACTAGAAATAGTGTGTGTGTGCAACAATTTTGTTACATTGTTGCTTTGAGTAATTGCATTTTTGTTTGACTGATTATGCTGCTTCATGTCAGAAAGAGTTGAAACTGTACATGACAATAATTTTAATTTACAATACTTAAGTGTAATTTCTATTTGCAGTTGTGATACATCATATTTTTTCAGTGGTGAAACCTCAATAAATATCCAAGTAAAGTTATTTGTGGTTTATACTGGAGGACTTCCCACTGTACAACTGCTCCTTATTCACCTTTTTGTAATCCTCGGGCAGGTGGAGCTTTTTTTTTACATCCAGTTTGACATCGGAGTCATCTGATGGAGAGAAGAAGTGAAAGAGAAAGAACAATAATGAAAACTTGAATGGGGTGAGAAAAATTAGTAGTGAAAATCTTGAATATTTTCCCAACAGATGTGACTTTACAGCTCCAACAAAAAAGGAATTGAAAAATATTTTGCTGTACAATGAGCACATGCTCATTTTAAGATCAGATTTTAACGTACAACAGTTTGATGAATAAGGGACATTGACTGAATACTCACATTTTTTGTGTTTGTCAGCTGTGATCAACTTGTCATCGATCCTGTAGGGATGAACACAATCGCAAAAGTTATGGATCAAGTTTAAAATAATTGTTATTCAAGTTAGCCAGCTTCAAAGTCCTGACACAGGCCAACTGATCAAATGGTCTGCACCACATCATATCTTCACCACAAAGACTAAAACTGACTGCCAACTATCATGTCCGGTGCCTGCATTAGAGGAAATAACTAGTCATTAGTCTAGATCCAAAAAACATCACAGGAAGACAAAACAACCTTTTTCACTCTACTGTAATTTCCCATATGTCTGATAAGAGCTTACAAATGACTGGAAATTGTTTCTTTGCTTTGCATCGCCTTACATTATCAGCTTGATTTTATTGTTTGTTTAAGAATGAAAGAATGCAGAGAAGAAAAGAAACATAAGATGAAAAATAAGGAGAAATTGCATTCGATGGGTAAAATCACTGATTTGTTGAGCTAGGCAAGGCTGACCCCTGGGCAGTGGTACACGAGGCTCGATTCCCAGCAGAGGTACCTCGACTCCCAGTAGAGGTACCTCGATTCCCAGAAGAGATACCTCGATCCAAGTCAAGGTATCTCTGTAAAATTGACTGTGAGCGTTCTCATCCTTGTTGCTGCACTAGCAACTACTACTGGTTGGTTGGGGTGCTCACACAGTGGAAGGTGGAACTAGAGGGATACCCCACGGGAGTAACGCATTAACCTCCCTGTATTTAGTACAATACTGCTGAAACCAGCATGGACTGACTCCAACCCGCTACTGACCTCAGAGTCTCCAGTCTACAGTGTGGACTCTCCATGAGATCAGACAGCAGTTTCACTCCTGAATCCTGCAGGTTGTTGTAGCTCAGCTGCAACTCTCTCAGATGGGAAGGGTTGGACTTCAAAGCTGAGCCCAGAGAAGCACAGCTGATCTCTGACAAACTGCAGCCACTCAATCTGAATAAAGAATAAATGATGTAACTTTAGAAGAAATCATTCAATGTTTAATAATCTGTTCAGAGCTGAACCCAACAGGATGCAGGTTAAAAACTGTAAAATACAAAAAGTGAAAAAGAGCTCTCATTAATATTAATGACAATGTGCTGCTACTTCAATAAAGACATAGTGACTTCACCTCTTAAAACTCTGCCAGCTCCACCAGTGGCTCCATCTATACAAACTCATGTTGTGCAGCCAAACACAAATAAAAACCCACAGAAACTGATTTAAGATTCGACTCAAGATCCCAAAGTTTCCAAAGATGCCAAATATGTCAGGATGAATTTTGGAGAAATGTTTAAAAAAAGACATCTACAATATTTCTTTTAGGAATAGTGGAGTCATAAAATCAAAGCATCTTCAGTTTTAACAATTCAGTCAGTATAAGCATCATATAGCCTCATAAAAATATTGGAAAAAGAAAATACTGAATATACAGTGGAAACCTCTTGTAGTGATCACTACACTGAGTCTGTCTGGGTCAAATTGGTCACGATAAGCGGATGATTATTATAACTGGATTTTTTTTCTTTTTGTTTATTTCTCATGCAGATTACCATCTAATTGACATTTGTATATTTATTACATGAAAACAGAGTAATGAAACGGACAGCTTCGCTTTTTACGGAATTCTTCTGCCTTTTCCCTCACTAAGGGCCCGCTCAAGGGGGCATTACGTGACCAGGCATTATCAATTTACTTGATGAGGGCAGCTTCAATCACAGGTCTTTTCCCCGTGCGCATTTGATTTCTGTCTCCATCACTAGCAGCTGACTGTTTCTCGTTTGAGTAGACTACACAAGGTAGCCTGAGGAACACCAAGTTTTGCTGCTGCATCTCGTTGGCTTGTTTTTGGCAGTTTGTCATAAGATTCGAGGAGACTATGTTTTTCATTGAGAGAAAATGACTTTCTTTTTCCTGTCATGATTTCAATGTGCACGCCGCACCAGCCTCAGGTAGCCAGCTGGACGCAGACAGGTTCCCGCGAGGCAAAGTATCATGGGAGCAAAGTAAAAAAACAGAATTACCGTAGTTTTAAAAATGTTTTCAATATGTTGTCATGTATGAAAAGACCGAAAATGAACACTGTAAGCGGACTACTTGTTTACCATAAGTTAAGAATGTATAGCATTTGTATAGGAATGATTCTGTCCTAAGCTTTTTGATTCATATAAACGGTTTCCACTGTATTTGTTATTGTCTGATAGTTGAAATAGAGATTATTAATTTAAGTATTTTTTATTATCACTTATTCAAGTGATGTGTCAAGTCAAGTCATGTGGAATATAAGATGAAAATCAAGTGTTTAAGAGGTTCAGAGTGAATTATCCAGTTTAAGATTTTTCTTGTTATATTAAGATTTTAAATCTGGAGCTTAACATTGCTCTGCCAGAGTCAATGGACTAAACCACTGAAGAAGAAAATAGACTTTAGCATTAAGATACTCAGTGTGGATCAGTATAATATCAGCCTTATGTCTGCAGTTTAGTGTTGCCACAACTGTCACATCATATTAATCCCAGCACAAAAGTGAAAAATGGTGTCTGACCTCAGAGTCTCCAGTCTACAGTTCGGACTCTTCAGAAAATCACACAGCTGCTTCACTCCTGAATCCTGCAGCTTGTTGAGACTGAGCTCCAGCTCTCTCAGATGGGAGGGGTTGGACTTCAGAGCTGAGGCCAGAGAAGCGCAGCTGATCTCTGACAACCTGCAGGAACTCAATCTGAATAAAGAATAAATGATGTAGATTAAAAATCCATTTATAATCCAATCAGATGTGTTCAGGTTTTAAATGTGTAGCTCAACATTATTATATCCTAATCAATGAGCTTTTCCCGAAAATGAGTAGAGTGACTTTGTCATTCTGTTATTGTGGATCATCATAACGTCAGCCTTCTGCAGACATCATCCAAATGTAATCACAACATTCATACACCTATTCATGTCAACACAGATTAATAACATGCTGCTGTGTGTGTGTATTCTGAAGGATCAATATCAATGATCAGACATTTGTGTAAACACATTGAAATGAACAGAAACCAAAGAAATATTTCTACTTCAGCAAGTAAACTTCATCAATTTAAAACAAATATTAGTTCAGAGGATCTTCTGTATACAGATGTGACCATTTACCAAAAATTATAAACATAAATTTACTTTAACAACAGTGGAAATTTTCTACAGTTTCTTTAAGAAACAGAAGTCTTTATGACTGCAGACTAAATTTAGCACAAGAAAAATGAAAACATGAACAATATAAAATTTACAGCTTTATGAATGTAAGTCATGCATGTACATACATTAGGTTCAATTGTTAATTAAACATATGAAGCTTAGCGGAACTTTAATCATGAAGACTGTCTTCATGCTTATTCATTTATTTACATTCTGTCTCTCTCTCACTCTCTCTCTCCCTTTTCCCGCTTCCAACTCAATCAGCTGACTAAGGGTGTTCACTCTTTCAGTTAAACCAAGATTTTGCCACAATCTCTGTGATCTCTGCTGCTGTCAGCTGTCATTTCAGTGTCAAATCGATACGAATGGCAAACGTTCTCTTTACCTTTGTCAGTTTCTGATTCCGACCATGATCCTCTCTTGGAGGATCCCGACCCCAGCACTGATATTCTGCTGGAGAGCGCAGCCACCTCCTCAGCCCGTCAGCACAGGAGTACTCGCATAGCTCTGCATGGTGGCTCCCTTACAAAAAAGCCAGATTTTTTTCTGTCCCAGCTCAAAGATCGCGGCATCATATCTGCTTCAACTGGTCCCCCCTCCGTGCCTGCTCGTGGCCGCAAAAGGGCCAAGAAATCAGGTCCTTCTCAAGCTCCTCAGCCTAAGAGAAACATCTCTTCTCTCACTCGTTCTCCTGCTCACCCAGCCTCATCTGTTACTCCAGGCCACTCCGCTGCAGACAACACCCTTATTGCCACCATGCAGTCTCTGGCTAATTCCATCCAAGGTATTGACGCACGCCTTCAGTCCCTGGAAAATGCTTCACCCTCTGCCTCACCATCAGCGACCCTCGTCTCCACCTAGGCCTCCATGTTGCAGCCTGCCTCCGTTTTCAACCAGCCCTTCACATCCACTCCGACTCAAGCCCCTCAACATTCTCTGGTATCTGTCGTCCCAGCCCTTCCACTAGGTAGGCCATATATCCCTCAAGCAGCAAATATATACGCCCATCTTAGGTCAAAAATCCTTCAAGTTAAAGACATAAATCTAATGAGCCTCATCCTACCATCTCCCGAGGGCGACAGAAAGATTGCCACAGGGGAAAACGTCACTGCTGTCATTAAGTCTGCAGATCCCACGTTTAGCAGAGACTTATCCATCGGTGAGTTTCTAGTAGTCTCTGGTATCTACCGTGACATGATCTGCTCCGTCTATCCAGAGAGAAGACAAGAACTCGATTCCTATTTGGCACTGATTGGCGATCTGAATCTCAAATATGGAAAAAATATTCATCAGTACCATAAATCATTCTCTGATGAGGATTGATGATTGCAGACGTTTTCTCTGAGCTGAACAGATTTAACAGTTCCATGCAAGGCCACAATACACATGCCTTCCAGCTGGATGACGGAATGGAAGGCTTTCTCAAAAAAATCAGAAAAAATCATGGAAGGAGCGAGTCGGGAGGGATTTTTTTCCATCAGTGGATGAGTTGGGAGATTCTGCAGTGCTTTCGCCTCACGTAACACACGCAATTGTTGCACACTTGGAGGCACTCAAGGGTCAATTTGGGAAATTTTTTTCTGAGGCTGACTCCTGGTATAGGGACAAGACATGGATACAGTTTCCATGCGAAGACAACGCACCAGATGGCGCAAGCTGGACAGTAACGGAGGAGGATCAGCTCATTGAACTATCCACTGACAGTACATACAGAAACATACATCTCATGCCAGAAAGACTTCCCACAATTGACAGCAAAAGCAATGAGCCTTTTGCCTTTTGCAACAACATATCTAAGCAAAAGTGGATTTTCCTCCCTCACCTACCTGAAAAGTAAATACAGGTATATGCCAGACTATGTGCCATCCACAGATACAGTTAAGCCTAAGGATTCACTGTCCCTTCCACAAGTATGTTTAAAATTAATACATGATGTATAAATATATGAATCTGTCAATAATTACTATTTTAATAGCTCAGTATTGTATGTACCATAACAAGGTATGTTTATACATGGCACTATAGGCCGCCCTACACGTTATTGTAGGCCCAGTTTAATATGCAACACAATTCTATACAATATATGTAGTAGGGGGTCCCTGCTCCGTCCCTCTATCAGCTAAGGGGTCCTTGGCCTGAAAAACGTTGAAGACCCCTGAGTTAAACCAATCAGATTTTGCCACGACCTCTGTGAGCCAATCATATTGTTACTGTCAAACTTTAAAACTGTTCCTTTCTCTGCTGCTGGCAGCTGTCATTTCAGTGTCAAATCGATGCAACCCTCCACCACTCCATTCACCTCCAATTCTCATCACATCCAGTTTCTTTCACTGAGATCATCATCTCATCCACATATCCACATCTCATCCATCCAGATCTTCAGGCATTACTCCTCACCCCTTCACCACCACCACCACCACCACCACCAGTGTCTAGACTCCATCGGTGGGATATTCCTGTACAGCTCATGGCATCACTACCCCCTTAAAATAATGACGTGATGGGGTCTAATCGCCAAAGACTCTTCTCATAAACTTCAACTTTTTTTATTGTGCACCACGTCATGTTTGGCTGTGTTTGTCAGATTACATCCCTTCTGGTTTGTCTTCTGTAATGTAATGTGATTTTATGTTGTCATCTTTTAACTTCCTGCGCTGATTGTCTGCTTAACATTGTTATATATTAATTGCCTGTATTTTACATGACCTTCTTTGCATGGTGCTTGCCTTATTCCTCTAAACTCCTTATCCTGCTCAGCTGTTTCATTTGTGCTTTCTTCTGTCCTTATTTTAAATGTTGTGTTTTTATTGTTGATTTAATGGCTAATTTAAAGTCATAATCTCGAGGTTTTCATTCTGTTCTCTTTGGCGGTATTATGGCGCTAAACAGTAATTGCAGACCTCACTGGACGAAACGGTTCCGTACAGTTGTTTTCAAACCTAATGACTAACAAACAGGCAATCTGCAATTCAAGGCCAAGAGAAAGAGAGCCACATCTGTAACGTACCTCCCCTCAGTCCCTTTTCCTCTTTCAGAGCTCTCCTCCTTGGCAAGGCAACGCCAATGCTTACATCAGTCGTTATCACAGCGGTGTACATTCCACCACATGCTGACACCAACCAAGCCCTGGACGAGCTGTATGGAGTTATCGACAGGACAGAGACCTCACGGCCGGAGGCTACTTTCATTGTTGCTGGAGAACGCCAACCTGAGGAAAGTCCTTCTGAAATATCACCAACACATCAGCCGTCCTACGCATGGTAAGAACACACTAGATCATGTTTACGCACCTTTTCGGAACACATACAAGGCCTTCCTTTGACCCCCATTAGGCAAATCAGATCACGTCTCAGTTCTGCTGCTGCCTGCCTATAGGCAGAAACTCAAACGTGACAGACCGGTGACGCGAATCATTAAGCGGTGGTCAGACCAATCAGACTCGGCTCTACGTCACTGCTTTAGCACTACGGAGTGGTGTGGTTTCAGGATAACAACATAGACACATACACGGATGCGGTCATTGGGTACATGCATCAATGACGTTGTACTGAAGATTACTGTACGGACGTTCCTGAATCAGAAGCCCTGGGTTAGCGGGGAAGTCTGTGCCAAACTTAAAGCACGGACCGACGCCTACAACTCAGGTGATTTGGAGGGTACAAGTCCAGGTACGCGCTCCGGAGAGATATTACCAGTGCTAAGAGTCAATACAGGGACAAAATGGAGTCTAACTACCAGGGCTCCAACACCAGAAACATGTGGGCTGGACTTAAAACAATCACAGACCACAAAAGGAAGACCAGTAGTGCTGAGGTAATGTCTGCATCTCTCCCAGATGAACTCAACACCGTCTATGCACGTTTTGAGAGCAACTCCCAGGCTGAGGAGGTACAAAAGGCCCAGGACACCTGCCCACCTGTAATATCCAGGGCAGATATGTGTAGATCGCTTAAACGGATTAACACAAGCAAGGTACCTGGACCTGATGGCATCCCTGGCCGAGCTCTCAAGGTGTGTGCAGATCAGCTGGCAGATTTCTTCACAGACATTTTCAACCTGTCACTGCTCCAGTCTGTAGTCCCCAGAAGTTTTAAGACAGTTCTTAAAACAGTTCAGCGTTCAATACCATTGTGCCCTCCAAGCTCGTCACCAAGCTCAGAGACCTTGGGCTCAACACTGGCCTCTGTGATTGGATCCTGAACTTCCTGACGGGCAGACCCAGGCTGTGCGGATCGGCAGCACCACATCCTCCACCTTGACTCTCAACACTGACGCCCCTCAGGGCTGCATGCTCAGCCCTCTCCTGTACTCCCTGTTGACGCATGACTGCGTGGCCACCCACAGCTCCAACACCATCATCAAATTTGCTGACGACACGACCGTCATCGGCCTGATCACCAGCAACGATGAGACGGCCTACAGAGAGGAGGTCAGAACCCTGACATCTTGGTGCCAGGACAACAACCTCCATCTCAACATCAGCAAAACAAAGGAGCTGATTGTGGACTACAGGAAGTGACGGGGAGAAGGACACGCCCCCCTCTCCATGAATGGGACTACAGTGGAGAGAGTCAGCAGCTTCAGGTTCCTCGGGGTTCACATCAGCGAGGACCTGACCTGGACTCACAGACTCCATCACAAAGACAGCTAGACAACGGCTCTTCTTCCTCCGCAGGCTGCGGAGACTCAACATGGACTCTAGGATACTCTGCAACTTCTACAGGTGCACCCTAGAGAGTATCCTGACTGGCTGCATCACCGCCTGGTGCCCTCAACCATAAGGCTTCCACAGAGGGTGGTGGAAACTGCTCAGCACATCACCAGGACGGTGCTGCTATCCATGGAGGACCTCTACACCCAGCGGTGTAGGAAGAAGGTCAACAGGATCATTTAAGACCTCACCCACCCCAGCCACAAACGATTCTGCCTGCTGCCGTCCGGCAGACGGTACCGCAGCATCCAGTCCCACACCACCAGCTTCATCCCTCAGGCCATAAGACTGCCGAACTCTTGAGCTCAAGAGCCCATTACTGTCACTTTACCCCATACTGCTATTACTGGTTACTAGCTGTTTACATCCCTGTTACCTTTTACCATTTCCGTTCATATATGTCTACATCTCTGTTTATATTGTTTACATCTCTGCTTATGCAGTATATATTAATATATATTTATTACAACCGTTTATACCTGCTTTTAATCACTTTTGCACACCTTCCTCAACAGTATTATATTTCTATTTGCATATATTTCTATTTATATTCTATTTTACATTTTGATATTTTACTTTAGTGCGTTATATTTTATCCTACATACTATATTCAATTCTCATATCTTGAACTTTTGCACTTTATATTTTATGTCTTAAGTTCTCCTTTACTTGTGTGATTTTCCTTGTAAATCTTTTTGAGCATTGTTGGAGGGAGCCTGAGATTTAAGAATTTCATTGCCAACGAATCCATGAAATTATTGTGCATATGACAATAAAGTCTTGAATCTTGAATCTATACAGTGATATTAATCAATGTGCATTGTCCCTGAAAATAAAAAAGTGAATTTGATTAATCTTTAAACCTCTTTTTCAACTAAGTCTCTCCTGATTGAAATAAGATCTACAATAGTAACAAAGAGTCAGTGAACTGACCTCAGGGTCGCCAGTCTACAGTGTGGACTCTCCAGTCCAGCAGACAGCAACTTCACTCCTAAATCCTGCAGCTTGTTGTTACTCAGCTGCAGCTCTCTCAGATGGGAGGGGTTGGACTTCAGAAGTGAGGCCAGAGAAGCACAGCTGATCTCTGACAAATGGCAGCCACTCAATCTGAATAAAGAATAAATTATGTAACTTTAGAAGACAATGTTCCTGCTCGAAATCATTCAATGTTAAATAATCTGGTCAGCGCTGAAGGTTTAGAATATAGAAGTTTAGAAAATGGAAACTCTAAACACCTGAACCCAACAGGATACAGGTTCAAAACTGTAAAATACAAAACGTGAAAAAAACCTCTCATTAACTTCACCTCTATTTGTTACTGTCTGATAGTTGAAACAGAGACAATTTATTTATTCATTGTATTTATGTATTTTTTATTATCATTTATTTTTAAAAAAAAACATGATGTGGAATTAGTGAAATAACCAGTGTAGGATTTTTCTTGTTATATTAAGGTTTTAAATCTGGAGCTCAACATTGCTCTGAGAACAGTCAAAGGACTAAACCACTGAAGAAGAAAATAGACTTTAGCATTAAGATACACAGTGTGGATCAGTATAATATCAGCCTTATGTCTGCTGTTTAGTGTCACCACAACTTTCACATCATATTAATGTCAGCACAGAAGTAAAAAATGGTGTCTGACCTCAGAGTCTCCAGTCTACAGCGTGGACTCTCCAGAAAACAACACAGCAGCTTCACTCCTGAATCCTCCAGCTTGTTGTCACTCAGCTGCAGCTCTCTCAGATGGGAGGGGTTGGACTTCAAAGCTGAGACCAGAGAAGCACAGCTGATCTCTGACAAACTGCAGCCACTCAGTCTGAATAAAGAATAAATTATGTAACTTTAAAAGACAATGTTCCTGCTTGAAATCATTCGATGTTTAATAATCTGTTCAGAGCTGAAGAAGGTTTACAATGTAGAAGTTTAGAAAATGGAAACTCCAAACACCTGAACCCAACAGGATGCAGGTTTAAAACTGTAAAATACAAAAAGTGAAAAAGAGCTCTCATTAATATGAATGACAACGTGCTGCTACTTCAATTAAGACGTACTGACTTCACCTCTTAAAGATCCCCTCCACTCAAAAATGTGTTTTTCTTATGTTTATGTCTGCTAAAATGTCTGACCTGGACTATAATGACTTGTATCTGTGCAAAGTTTGTCACTAGAGAGGTGTTTTCACATTCCTTTACTGAAGGGGGAGATGTCTGCGCACTTCCCTAAAATCAGAGATTCAAATGTACACCGGGCAAGCTAGATTTGGTACGTCACAAATCCGACAGCCCATCGCTGTTTAATAAAATGCAGGCAGAGAAACCTGAAACCTCGAGTGCAGAGCAGACTTGTCAGTACAGAGAGCGAGAGTTTGCATTAGCATAGTGAAAGAAAGCAAACATGGTAGAGTGTGCAGTTTTTGGATGTAAACCGGACCCTGGAGCTTCCTTGTAATATAATAGCAGATATTATTGTATGTTTCACAACCACTAACGCTGTGTCAGCCACTGCCAGTTACAAGCTGACAAGCTAACAAACAACATAAACAAACAAAAGATGCTACCTACACTTACCATTCTGATACGTCTGCTAGTCGCCGATTGTGGTGCACAACAGACTCCTCATCTGAGTCTGGGTCTGACTGAGGCTCAAACATGTACGTTTCGGGTACTTTGGGTGGAAATACGGCTTATGTCTGAATATCTTTAACGCTAGCCATCTTGATGCGCACGGCTCTTTCACCAGTCAACCTAGCTCAAGCAGCGGTGGTGGGCAGGGTGTGAGGCCGGATCTAGAATTTCTCAGTGAGGGAGAAAGAGTAGATGTGCTTCCAGCCCCTTTTCAGAGTTTTTTTTTTTTAAACTTTTTATGTGGGAAAACCATGTTAAACAAAATATTAATCATAGCAGAGTATTTTTACATAGTTTAAAATGTGTCTGGAGAGGAACTTTAAACTCTGCCAGCTCCACCAGTGGCTCCATCTATACGAACTCATGTTGTGCAGCCAAACACAAATAAAAAAACACAGAAATTGATTTAAGATTTGACTCAAGATCCCAAAGTTTTCAAAAATGCCAAATATGTCAGGATGAATTTTGAGGAAATGTGAACAAAAGACATCTACAATATTCCTTTAGGAACAGTGGAGTCATAAAATCAAAGCATCTTCAGTTTAAACTATTCAGTCAGTATAAGCATCATATAGCCTCATGAAAATGTTGGAAAAGACAAATACTGAATATATTTGTTATTGTCTGATAGTTGAAACAGAGACAATTTTTTTATTCATTGTATTTATGTATTTTTTATTATCATTTATTTTAAAAAAAAACATGATGGGGAATTAGTAAATTATCCAGTATAGGATTTTTCTTGTTATATTAAGGTTTTGAATCTGAAGCTCAACATTGCTCTGCCACAGTCAATGGACTAAACAACTGAAGAAGAAAATAGACTTTAGAGTTGAGATACTCAGTGTGGATCAGTATAATATCAGACTTGTCTGCAGTTTTGTGTCACCACAACTTTCACACCATATTAATCTCAGCACAGAAGTAAAAAATGGTGTCTGACCTCAGAGTGTCCAGTCTACAGTGTGGACTCTCCAGAAAACCACACAGCAGCTTCACTCCTGAATCCTGCAGGTTGTTGTAGTTCAGCCTCAGCTTTCTCAGATGGGAGGGGTTGGACTTCAGAGCTGAGACCAGAGAAGCACAGCTGATCTCTGACAAACTGCAGAGACTCAATCTGAATAAAGAATAAATGATATAACTTTAGAAGACAATGTTCCTGCTTTAAATCATTCATTGTTTAATAATCTGTTCAGAGCTGAAGAAGGTTTGGAATGTAGAAGTTTAGAAAATGGAAACTCCAAACACCTGAACCCAACAGGATGCAGGTTCAAAACTGTCAAATACAAACGTGAAAAGGAGCTCCCATTCCAACAGTATTTCTTTTAGGAATAGTGGAGTCATAAAATCAAAGTGTCCTGCCCCAGGCTTTTGAGTTCTTTTAGCAATGTTTTAGCACCTCCTAGTGGTGGTTTTGTTTGAACAAGAAGTAACCTGTCAGGACAGGAAGTAGTTCTCATCTGACCTGAAAGCAGCCATTTTCTCCTCAAGCAGGCCAAGGAGCAGACACGTATCTCATCTGCTACCATCCTTTTGTTTGAGCTTGTGAAAGCATCATCTGTAAGTTTTGTGTTATGTAACCTCATATTCTAATTGTATTTGGTGATATTAGTGAGGAGGATGCTTTTGTGAACTTTGTAAGATATATGCTGTAATTGCAGAGATGTAACATGTGCATGCCTCGTGTGGAGCTGATATTAGCTAAAATAGTATGTAGGCTGTTGTGAGAACTATGTCGTATGTAAAGTGCAGGTGCATTATTATAATTTAATATACATTTATAGTAGAAATTAAGACATTTTGGTTTATTTAAAATTAATGTAGTATGTAGCAGTAAGCCATAGCTACCTTGTCATTGTACTAGCTTTAACACTATTGAACTGTTTATGTATTTTGTTGTGTTTTCCTACAGTTTCACTCTTGATTCCTGAATGCATCTACAACGGCATCTTATTAAAGGCACAACTAAGATGGTCCCTGACTCTTCTCCATTTATTGGACATAGTTTGGCTTGCTGTTAAATTGTGTTGCCATATAAGGAGAACAGTACAGTAAAAAGATGATGCTTTCACAAGCTTAAACGAAAGGGTGGTAGCAGATGAGATACGTGTCTGCTCTGGCCTGCTTGAGGAGAAAATGGCTGCTTTCAGGTCACATGAGAACTACTTCTTGTACAGACAGGTTACTTCTTGTTCAAACAAAACCACCACTAGGAGGTGCTAAAACATTGCTAAAAGAACTCAAAAGCCTGGGGCAGGACACAAAGCATCTTCAGTTTAAACTATTCAGTCAGTTTAAGCTTCATATAGCTTCATGAAAATGTTGAAAAAACACTGAATATATTTGTTATTGTTTGATAGTTGAGATATAGATTATTTATTTATCCATTGTATTGATGTATTTTTACTATCATTTATTTAAAAAAAACATGATGGGGAATTTACACTAAACGCTTCGGTATAGTATGTCACAATTCATGCTCGTACACAGGACAAACTAATGCTGGGAGTTACTCGCGCGAGTTTGAAGGAGCACTGAAGGGAGGGGTGTATTTGTTTGGCTGTTTGTTCAAATATCAACAAGCTTTCTCCAGAATCGTAGACAACACCTCTAAGGTTTTAAATCTGGAGCTCAACATTGCTCTGCCACAGCCAATGGACTAAACCACTGAAGAAGAAAATAGACAATAGCATTAAGATACTCAATATGGATCAGTGTAACATCAGCCTTATGTCTGCAGTTTAGTGTCACCACAACTTTCACATCATATTAATCTCAGCACAGAAGTAAAAAATGGTGTCTGACCTCAGAGTGTCCAGTCTACAGTTCGGACTCTCCAGAAAATCACAGAGCAGCTTCGCTCCTGAATCCAGCAGGTTGTTGTCACTCAGCTTCAACTCACTCAGATGGAAGGGGTTGGACTTCAGAGCTGAGGCCAGAGAAGCACAGCTGATCTCTGACAAACTGCAGGAGCTTAATCTGAATAAAGAATAAATGATGTAGATAAAAATCCATTTATAATCCAATCAGATATGTTCAGGTTTTAAATGTGTAGCTTACCATTACTACGTCCTAATCAATTAACTTATAAAATGAGTAGAGTGACTTTGTCATTGTGTTATTGTGGATCATCTTAATGTCAGCCTTCTACAGACATCATCCAAATGTCACCACAACATTCCTACACCTATTCATGTCAACACAGATTAATGACATGCTGCTGATCTCAGTCAAGTCTGTAATTAGAGGAAAAAAATCAAATCGACATTTGGACTTAAAAATTTTCATTATTTCAATTATTACATGACCTTCTTCTGACTGTATATGGTAGCTTAGTAGATAAATGTCATTAAAACGAGAGGTCCACATTTGTTAAAATCTGTCTTAAAACCACAGCCACATGTCATATGTACATTGAAAGAGTTATTTTTGGCAGTAATCAGTCGTGTCCAGTGCGGTCCCTTCCGAACACAACTACACTGTAAGAAATGACTTCAGTGAAGCTTCAGCAGTCTCAGTTAGCCAAATCAAGTGGGTGTCTACCAAAGTTACAGACTATTTAGTACTGAATTCCCTCTTCGAGTTAGTATTCCTCCAATGCAGCTCAACAAGGAAACACTGTCAAACACTAAATACTTGATATGTGTAACTCAGACTGCTGAAGCCTCATATTAGTTTTCGCTCAACTTTAGAAGTCATTTTTACACACAACAAGACTGTGGATTTTGTCCTCCATCTCATAACATTGGAGTCAGGTTATAAGGGGATGGCTTCATAGACAGTATGGACAGAAGGAATGATTACAGACACCAATAACTCTTTTGAATGAACATATGGACACCTGAGTATTGTACTGAGATAGACTTGAAAAAATGTGAACCTGTCCTTTAAGGAAAAGATATTTCTGGTGCAGACTATTTATTTGGTTTTTGTTGCAATCTAAAGGTCTGTAGCGTCAAATAATTAATGCTGACATGAAAACAGAGCAACAGTTAGATCTGTTGTCAAGAATAACTTGGAAATAAGTTAGAACCTCAGAAATCTCAGATTTGATGGTGTCGTTATTAATCATCACTTATGTGACTATGTAGGTGCAATACGTGTTTGTTGAAGAGTGCTGCACCTTTTGATATGTTCAAATAAGCAGCAAAATGAAAGGAGCTGTGAGTTTGATGTGCAGTTAAATGTTCATTGAGCTTCTCAAACTTTACTGAACTTTATGATCAGAAGACCTCTGCATAAACTCCATGTTTAATTTCTGAAAGATAAAAAAGTTTGATGATTCTTAAACAGAGTTTGATTTGTTAGGGAACAGAAACTTTTAAAAAACTATATACAGTCTGTTGCTCTAAATCACAAACACTATGACTGGTCTCACCTGCCATCTTTTTGTAGTAATCACAACAGAGAGTCCTTTTTCTTCTACAACTTATTTTTTAAAATCCTCAAACAGACCTTGAATCCTGCTTTGTTGGCCTGTGTTAGGCTGCTGTTTATTACTCTTAGCTCTGGTTTAATGCACACCTCACCACAACAGCTGTGTGGGTCGTCTCTGTACCAGCCATATCAGCTTCTGATATCATGAAGATCATCACAGTTCCTCACTTTACCTTTACTGAGTTTTGCATTCATGTCTTTCTTTTCTTTATCTAACCTGTCTCTCTCTCTCTGTTTACACAGAAGCTCAAACTCTCTGCAGCCTGTTTTTATCCGTTATCATCAGATCTTCAACAACCTCCTTCATATCCCTCACACACTCTACAGCCTCATGAGTACTGACATCATCTTCACTGACTGATGGACCACAATGTGAGTCTGTGGAAGCTGAAAAACTGTCCTGTAAAACATTTCATTTCTCTACTTTTTGTTGTTGTTCAGCCATTTGCAAAGACAGAAAACTTTTGAAAAAAATGTGTGCCCAGGGAAATCCTGAAAATTTTGAACCAAAGAATTGAAAACTCAGTCGAGGATCTGAATTGAATATATACAAAAATACTACACATGCTACAGTCAGTGAGCTAACCTCAGAGTCTCCAGTCTACAGTTTGGACTCTCCAGTCCAGCGGACAGCAGCTTCACTCCTGAATCCTGCAGCTTGTTGTTACTCAGGTCCAGCTCTCTCAAATAGGAGGGGTTGGACTTCAGAGCTGAGGCCACAACTTCACAGTGAGTCTCTGAGATTCCACAGCGACAAAGTCTGCCATGACACATAAATTACAAAATATGTTATTATTACAGAGAACATTTTATTTACTTCATGCATTTGATGACAAAACAGTTTGACATGTCCTGTTTGGATGAACATTTGCTCTTCATATCAGTGGTTCAGTTGATCTTATCTCACTGAGTTTGACATGAAACAATAATTCTCATCACTCTCTCTCATACCTGCAGACTTTTAATCTTTGTTTTGCTTTAATGTTGCAGATGAAGGGAGAGAAAACGTATTTACAATTAGGCCTCCATAACGTCACAGTCTGTCAGTGTGATCTGATCCCATGTCTGTCTCCACAAAGTTAGCATGAGGCCATCTTGATTAGAAAAACATTTTTACAACTCAGTGAACAATTACAGTTGGGAAAGATCTCTCTTTGCTTGCTACCTACTGCTGTCAGGTTCACGTCCATTTGTGGAAAAATTCAGTGACTGTTGCCAAATGCAATATTAGACCTGTACATAATTAGATATTAATATAATTAAATATTTTGATGTGCATGACAGATGACTGCATGACGTTTTGTCGCCAATATTCTGAGCAGTATGGGCTCAATGTATGACATTCAGCATCAGAGACAGTCACAGACATCATTAAATAGATCTGAAGATAAAAGTTTATATAATTATATTATTTGATGTGGTGATGGTGGTGGAACGCATTGTCTTACATATTGTCCAAAATTCTATTGGTGTTAAACTAGGTTGAGATCTGGTGACCGTAAAGGCAGTAGCATTTTATTCACATCATTTTCACGCTCATCAAACCGTTCAGTGAGCCCTGATGCACAAAAGCACCTGCATTTAATATGTTTCTCCACTCTTTATTCAGGTCTTCCTTTAATTTGCCTCCCGTCTGTATGTATGTGTTATTTGAGTGACAATGAAATTTCATTTTCATTCTCACATACTCGTATGGGCATTCTATGACCATATTAAAATGAAAATGGAAAAGCTATTTAATATTTAATTTTCAAAGTCGTACCCCGCTGTACAGTGGACAATATTCAAATGTTAATTCAAATTTGAAAATTAAATTGCAATACAAACAATGTAACAATGTAACCTGTTTTTCTCAATAAAAGATGAATTAAATATTTTCATGAGCGATCTGTCGACGTTAAAACCCCTCAGCTTTCTTAAAAAAAACATGGGTGGGTGCCGATCATTTGTTGACGTTAGCTCAAGAGTCCACTTACTACAGTGGTATGGTCCCAAAATAAACAGATTTTGCTGTGATTTAATTGCAATAAACAGACCAAAAGGATGCCAGTATAACTACATCATGATCATTGATGATTTGTAAAAAGTCTGAATTCATGCTTTGTCAGGTCTGTCCGCAAGACTACAAGCAAACAACTTTTAAAAGGCTTGCTTTCTGAATGGAGTTCAGGGCTATGCTATGCTAACATTGTAGCTGCTCCATCAACACTCAAAATAACGTTCTCTAAATTAGGCATAAATACGGCAGTGACATTATTGTTTACACACATAGATATCTACATATTGTGTCACTTTAAAATTATATCTGTATAAACATGAAGTAGTATCATAGAGCTAACGTTAGCTAGTGTTGCACACTGTTGGCACTGTAGGGAGCTGAGGAGAGGCAAGGCACTCGGGAGCACGCATAACGCCACATCCATTGGATTTTCCTGGAAAAACCGTCTCGAGTCGTTTACATAGAAATCAGTCCACAGGCTGTTAAAGACAACCGAGAAAGTTGGGGAAGGTCTAATTTTTTAAGTTATGTTACAATCCATTCACACATTGGCAATAAAAAACAATTAATACACGTTAATTGTGAAATATAGTATTTTTAAGTCTTTGAAAATGAAATGTAAAATTCGTTTTCATTTTAATTTTCAAATTGTTCGAAAATTGCATTTTAATTTTAATTGTGACTTAAATGATGCTTGCACAAATGGAAAATTAGGCTACATTGTTTATTAGGGCCCGAGCAGCAACCGCTGCGAGGTCCCTATTGTATTTCAAGGAATTATTTTTATTATTATTAGGGCCCAAGCACCGAGTGGTGAAGGCCCTAATGTAATCGCTCGGCTTATTATTATTATTTCACACTTTGAGTGCATTTTTGAGGGCCTAGACATGCTCAAAAAGCTGTCAAACTTGGCACACACATCACAAGTGCGGTACATTGCAATCTTATATGGGTCTTGGCTTAGGGCGGGGCAAGGGGGCTCGAGAGCCCCCTCTAAAGAGGAGCCCCGCGCTGCGTTTCACATACATGGCTGAAATTTGGTAGGCACGTGTCATGTCAAGACGAACAGAAAATCCTCTTGGGTGCGAGGGCCCATTCATTGCTGCTTGCAGCTTTAATTATTAGGGCCCGAGCACCGAACGGTGAAAATTGGTAGGCACATGTATCATATCCAGACGTACAAAAAAGCCTCTTGCAGCCATGTCCTAAACTCAACAGGAAGTCAGCCATTTTGAATTTTGTGGTCATTTTTGGCGATTTACATTTTCCATACTTTAACTACTAACTACTACTACTCCAAGCAGGTTCACCATATCCACTTCAAATTTGGTCAGAAAAACCTTAAGACCTTGGCGATGCTTTATTGTGAAGATTGTGAGTTTTCATGGAACGCTGTTGAAACAGGAAGTTGTTTTTGAGGGGCTAGGGACAAAACTTGGCACACACATCTCAAGCAATAAAAATAGGTATCTGATATGGTTCTCAGGATGGGTGTGGCAAATTGGCTCGATAGCACCCCCTACAAAATTTCAACGAAAAAGCCCTGGCCGTATGTTTCACCTAGATGTACGAAATTTGGTAGGCACATGTAACATCCCAAGACTTTAAAAAAAGTCTCTTGGTTCCATGACCCAAACCTAACAGGAAGTCGGCCATTTTGAATTTAATGTCAAATTTTTGGGTATTTTTTGCCATTTATAAGGGTCATACTTTAACGAACTCCTCCAGGAGAATTCATCAGATCAACTTCAATTTTGGGCAGTGCAATCTAAAGACCTTTATGATGAAAAGTTGTGCTTGTCTTTGTAGATCGTCAAACGGCGTGGCCGTGGCGTAGCAGCCATTTTGAGCATTTCGCCATGAAACATCAAGTTGTGGTAACTCAAATACACATTGTCCAATCTACCCCTAACTTCACAAGTTTGATAAGAGTCCCAGCCTGAAGACATCTACATGCCAATATTCAGTCAAAGTCAGAGTCAGCCATATGTGACAAAGATCATCTGATTTACATGAAATTTACATGGTGTGGTCTACAAATGATATCCAGCAACATGATGTATAATTAGTGTGTGTTCTCTAGCACCTCATAGTGGACACGGGCAGTGATATTTATCT
>NTHP01001263.1:35324-47148 GCA_003416845.1 Oplegnathus fasciatus | reverse complement strand
GTAAGCGGCTGCCGAGGTGTCCTCGTAGAACGCAACAGTATTCTCGTCGATAATATTAGAGAAGTTGAGCATAGTGCCGTCTCTTGTGGTTATGGAGGTAGCGTGAGCAAATCTCGTACTTGCCTGCCCATACCAATTAGCATCAGGTTTAGCTGAAAGATAAGTCCCCTTGACTCCGGCAACATAACCATCAGCGTTATTCCATCCCGCGTAATACTCATCTGCNTACCCCCATCAATAATAGATACCCCATTAGCTAGTGGTTTATGGTAGATGTCCCACCCTACATAGATTCGGTCAAATAGGTTATCGACAATCCCGTCAAGCAATAGGGTATTGGATGTCTGAAGCTTACCTACGTAAACATCCATTTCAATCTCGAATGCTCCCGTTGGTTTCCACTCAGGTATCTCAACATAGGAATTTATTCCATTGAAATTAAGAGTCCAATCGTATTCCTTGTAGTCCGGATGATCAGGATCATCTGGTTTAATCACCTTGAATGTATTGGGGTATTGGAAAGCGTGTCGAAGGGGATCTTTAGTATCTAACTTAACGTTATTAGCATTACTGAGTGTATCGTACGGTATTTGATTCTCACCTGTTACGACAGAACCTACAGGCCCTAAATTAAATCCCCAACTACCTCCCTTATCAGAACTAATGTGCTTGTCAGTCTCACGCACGCCACGTACNACCTGGGTAGAATCTGGAGTTCTGTGGGTTGGTTTTGTCAGTCAAGCGTAGGTTTGAGATTTGCCCTTTCCAGGAACCCCCATATACATTCTTACCTAGAAGATTTACCCCAATCTTGGGGTCGAAATGATCACCAGCAAATCGTAAATGCATGAAGCCTTCGTTGATAGGAGTTCCCTTAGTATGCTCCCTCCCATCAATGTAGGCAGTTGCGCCACTTATAGTATTAAAACTGTCGGAAGTACTGTTTATACCAAAATAGTGATTAACAGGTTCAACAGCCAGCAGCACTTTCANATTCCATGAAACCAGTAGCATCATTATTCCACCTAGCTCCCAGAACAGAGATGCCTGCAGAGTGCGCTGGTAACGCAGTGAGAACTTCAAACTTATACTTGTGCCAGCCTTCTGTGGTATCTGCACCCATATTGATAAAAATATCATCCACGTACGCTTTAACCTCAGAGGCTGACAGACCTGCAACACCATAACTATACTTAAGGCCTGCAGTGGCACTCAGATTCTTCTCCTTGTTTCCAAAAAGATACTGCCAATAAGAGGAACGTGTAACGTACAGGTCCATTTCAATCTCAAACGCCCCTTCAGGTCGCCACTCAGGAATACTAACATAGGAGTTTACTCCGTTGTAGTTGGGTGTCCANGAAACCAATCACAGAGAACTCATTGGGAGTAACAGCCATCGTTATCTCTTGCCCAAGGGGAATCCTTTCTGTTATAAATATACCTGCCATTACACCCCCTTGATTCCGTCAATCTCCATCAGCAAGTAATCCGTACTGGTTGTGTTAAGGCTGATGTGAATAATGTTTGTGAGACCTTCCAGTACGAAGTCACCTGTTGCAGTAGTGCTTGTCTTGTCACCCTGAAAGTTTAGATCATCCAGTGATAACATAACTACCATGTCAACATCCGCTGGAGACACTACAGCTCCAGCAGCATTCTCGAACCAGTACTTGATTCGGTTCATGTAGCATTCATTAGTTACGGTGATTGCCATCTGGCTATGCCCACCGCGTAGCTTAAATCTGTATAGCATACGTCCTCCTTTTAGTCCGGCTATCCATTAACCCTACACTAAATCAGAGAACGTTGCTTGTGGATCACTTCTCGAAGATGGCGTTCAAACCATAGTTAACCAAGAAGTGATTCTGTGCAGGAAGTAGTTTTCTGAAGTAGCTGGCTGACCGAATGTAATCTTCATCAGCTGCATCCTCATCCCCTTCAATAAATTGGTTATACATGCCTTTGGTAAGGGAGACTGGCAATCCCACAGCACTCTGACTGTATCCAAGCACCGGTGCATCAAATAAAGTAGTCATTGTTTTAGTGTACTCTGTACCGACACCACCAAGAGCAGCAATCTCTGGAAGTAGTCCAAAGTAACCGCTGTTGGCTATTGCAAGCTCAAAATGGTGTTCAGTGTCATAAGGTTCCCACTCTGCCTTGCCCCATTGCTTGGAAGCATGTTTGATGTAATTAGTAAACATTGTAGCTGTAACCAATCCACCGAAACCCATCAAGGTGTTCAGGATAACCGCACCATCTCCTGTTCTTAACTTTTGAGCAGCGAGTACGCCTATCCGTGTACTGGCACCCATTGACCAGCTACGGAACTGAAACAGTGTACGTCCTACGTCTGTATCCATCATAGCAGGCAAGTCACCTTTGGATGCCTTCACTATTGTAGAGTCAACATCCTTGCGAATGGCTACAGCAAAGCGTTGTTGTGCATCCCTACTGGCCCACTGATTAGAAGGGTTGCCGTATTTATCTACGGAGAAGTCACCGAACCGTTTCCTCTGATCTATGAAAGTACGGAGGTCACTGTCACTGATTGCCAAGCTGTTCAGCCAGATACGATCACCGTGGCGGATAGCCTTTCCTTTTTCAACACGGTTCATCATATTGAGCATACGTCGTCTTGTTGCCGTACCTGCCACTTCCTGCATTACGTTAGTCCAAAGGTTCATGAATGTATAGCTACCGAAAGTGTCTTGTATCAGATCGGCTGTCTTTGAAAGAAGACCTAGCTGTGTTCCTGAATGCACACCGTCATTACCCAGAATACGCTTGGCAGTGTCGTTCTCCCATCTCTCGATAGCAACACCACATGCCTCCAGCATTTCTCTATTCCGTCTGCCCTTGGCCCCTAATGTGATTGCCTGTCCAGCAAGCTTTGGCATGGCCTCTACATATGCCCCAATGCCACGCATCAGGCCGTGCCGTACCACTGGCATGACAAGATCAGTCATACTACCAGCGATGACGTTAGAGAGCATGGCACCCATTGTAAGTGTACGCCCTACACGAAGTGCTTCCTTACGTCTACCAGGCCGTAGCTGTCCCTTGATGTCGAGGTTCATGTAGAACTCCCCATTCATCCTCTGAAAGCCAGGAAGGATGACGTCTTCTACTTCCCGCTGGGCTTGAGTCAGTAGCTTCTTGGCAGCTTCAGGGTCCATATCTTTAGCCTGTTCCTCTACCTCTTTCAGTATTTTCTTGGCAGTCTCGTCTCCGACCCAATCACCGTTGAACTGCCTTGCCAACTCCCTTCGGGATATAGTGTAGCCACCCATTGTACTGAGTAGATCTTGTGGATCGTCATCAAGGAACTCTCTCATAAATCGGACATCACTGAATGCCTGCCCCATCAGCGAGAGATCATCAATACCTTTTGCGTTCATGTATGCGTTCATTGGACTGCGAGTGAACTGGGTAACGTAGCGTTCAGCAAGATCGTTAACCTCCTGTGTGATGTCAGCTCCCTCAGGGAACTGGATCATCTCATCAACCTCCCTTGGCAGAAGGGCTTCAAGAGCAGCTCTGGTATTCACATCCTCTTCACCCAAACCTGCAAGCCTACGTCTGATTACAGCGGCACCAATGTTCTGCCTAACCTGATCAATAAGGCGAGGTCTTCCCTGCAATACAGCAGCTTCGTTAAGTTTGACCGGAGGCATGTTCCCTAAGCTATCTTTGATCTGCTGATAAGCTCTGCCATTACGACCAGCTAACTGAATAATCTCGTCTGTCAGGGCAGCAGCCTCTGCTTGCTCAAGATCACCAAGCTCCCTACCTTTGAATCTTAAGTTCCACTCATCTTGTCTCTTCCGAAGAGTACGTTCAGTAAACATCTCCACAAGGTCATCTGCATACTTTTGACCACGATCCATCATTGCAGTAACAACAGCGTCGATGTGCTCGTCACCTGTCAAAGCTGCATTGTTAGCTCGCCTGTTGTAGAAACTGGTAACGACAGCTGTGTTGAAAGTTTCCTTGGCCTGTCTTGTGGTAAAGGGTACTTTGCTAACCCACTTGCCCACTACCTTGGATGCAAACGCATTTATGTGCTGACCGTATACCTTTGCAAAGTTAGCATTGTCCGTAGCTGTTCGGAAGTTAATGATACTCTCAACACTATGGCTTTTTCTGGAAGGGCTGGAGCCAAGTACGTCACCTTCACGAAGTACTGCATCCTCATACAACCGGCTGGATGTGTCCCGTATTTCAGGCACCTCACTACGAGCACCTCGGATAGCGGGAGATAACCTAAAGTTAAGTCCTGTGGTAGCTCCAAAATCATTCGCAAGAGAGTCCCTTGCACTTGGGTTGTTGGTGAGCGAGTACCTCAATAACTGTTCAGCTTGTCTCTGTGTACGTTTACTCCAGAAGACTCCCAACTCGTTGATAAAGGAACCGCCCACTACACTGAACGCTGTATTAAGAGCCACCTCTTCTGCGGTACGAGTGTCTTGGGTTGCATAGAGGATACTCTCGGTAGCTAACCCCTCTGCACCACCAACAAGACCAGCAACACCAAGGCGCTGCACGAAGCCACCATTCCGCATAATATTGAGAAGTGGCGCTAACTTCAGGGCAGTAGCCCCAGTACCGGAAGTGCCACCAGTGAACACGCTAAGGCCAAGTGCCCCCAGATACACTGGATCTAACATAGACA
This sequence comes from Oplegnathus fasciatus, assembly GCA_003416845.1. Taxonomy (NCBI): domain Eukaryota; kingdom Metazoa; phylum Chordata; class Actinopteri; order Centrarchiformes; family Oplegnathidae; genus Oplegnathus; species Oplegnathus fasciatus. Next base: position 42,473 of record NTHP01001263.1, on the reverse strand, counting down.
CCGCCATTCGAAGTGGTAGATCTTCAATACCACCTTCCGACAGCATCTTCTTATCGCTAACCTCTTCGTAATAACTCTGTGCACGGTATGCCGTCTCTGACGGTGAGCCTGAACCCATCAGTATCTCACTCGGCACGTCTTTGTATGCAGCTAACTCTGTGGTTACGTCATAGCCCTCCATGTCCGTAAACGACCACTCTTTGTACTGTTCTGTCAGTGCATCAATAGTGCTACCGAACCAGTTATCCTGTCTCCACGATGCCGTAAGGATGTCACCTGCCGTAGGTTCACTCACAGGAGCAGTGGATGTGGGGGGGCTTTCCCCCTCAGATACACTGGGGAGGGTTTCCCCCTCTGCTGGGGGGATAACCTCTTCTTCCATTTCAAACTCAGGTATTTCGAACGAATCTGAGAGTCCAGAAACGTCAACCTCCACATCAAGTTCACCGAGTTCAACATCTAAAGCAGATAAATCTATTTCTGAAAACTCAAACTTTTCCATCTAACCTCCTACTGGAATCTGAAATTACTGTTAACTACTTTCATGCCTGTTGGGTAATAAGCAACAATACGGTATTGCAAGTTATCTTCCTTGGTCTTACCTGTTGCCTCTACAACAAACTGGGCATCAGCAAGGTCAGGGGATTCCTTAATTGCAGCCTGTACTGCCTTATCTTTGATAGCAAGTAAATGCTCACTCGCTATGTTGGGATACATCTTCTCAGGGGCAAACCGCATCATTGTCTGTTTATCACCATTAACTTGTGTACGACCGTACCTATTACTCAGTGTATCAATAGTCCAATCAGCAGCAGTATCGTGATCACCTGTAATGCCGTAGGATTGTTTGTATAGCGTATCAAAATCTCTGTAATACTCGTCATTAAGTCCTGCCTTATCAATACCAGTGCCAAAGCCAAACGGCAATGACGTAGCCCCTTCAAAATCACCCACAGCTGTACGTCTGGCAGTGTCCATCTTGGTCCTACCCTTCTCAAGTTTAAGATCTGCCAGTCTACCATTAACTATGGTTTGATCTGCCTCTGCATTAACCCTTACCCTTGCAAACGCATCCGTCTGTGACATACCTGCATTCACTAACGTGTTGTACTCCCTGAATGCTAATGTGTCTTCAGGAGATAGCGCAGTGTTCACCATCATAGGACTGGCCTTCTGTGCAGCATCATAGATAGCCGCTGACACAATGAACACCTTTGGATCTGTCGAACTAACGCCCTGTGTGATAATACTCTTAACTGGTGCAGGTATCCCGCCGATAGACATGCTGTATTTAATAATGTCACCGATCTTACTATTCTCACCAGGTCGGAGTGCCTCGATAAGCTGTTGTCTGAATTCAGGATCATTAGTCATTTCAGTAATGTCAGAATCCTTTTCAAACGAGGATACCTTTGCAAGCATCCACTCCTCCCCCATCACAACTTTAGCAAGACCGAAGTTAGCCGCTTGTTTGTCAGCGGAGTTAGTAAGATCTAATGGCACTCGGCTATCAATACTACTCTGAAGAATAGTCAGCCGGTCATTAACTTTAAGGAGGGTATTACCGGTAGTAGTTGTTTTGGTGATAGTGCTTTTAGCAGTGGCAAGGGCAGTATTGAGACGGCCCTTACCTGCGTTAATGATTTGATCTATTTGTTCAGGGGTGTATCGTCCCGAGTCTTCCAGAGGTTGACGAGTTGCTTCCAGTTGAGCGAGTCCAGATTTATATCTTTCGGTGGCTTGTCCTTCTGTCGTAGATACTTCAATACCGCTTTGAGGATTACTCGCAAGACGATCTGTAATATTGTAGATACCTTCTTGGGCATAATCGACCTCCAGTGCTTTCCATTTATTGTACCGATCAACCTCAGTCATCAACCCCTCATCAATCAGTGACTGGGTTTTATCGAAATAGTTATTCTTAACAACATCAATAGTAGGGCCATTACCATCACGAACCTGTTGCAACATAACAATGGTTTCATTGGTGGCAACTTCAGTAACATCAACCAGAAGCTTTTGTGAATCAGCTTGGTACTGCGATTTAACGATCTGACGATAGCCAAGCTCCTTGGCCTGACTTGCATACTCAACAAAATTGGCCTGTGCCACATCTCCCATGCCGGACTGAAGTATCAGCTCTTTCTGTAACCTGTCAGCCTCAGCTGTGTACTCCTCTGGTGTCGCTGAAGGATTGGTCATCAGGAACTGTTCTAATTGAGTACCATACTGCAATTGCGAATGTTTTGCTAAACCAGCCTGCTGACCTAACTGCCGTGCTCTTACTACTGGATCAGAGCCAGTGATAACTAAATCAGAGGCCAGCTTACCGCTACTGACATCGAGCTGCCCCTTGGCAAATTCCTGCTCCAGAATCAGCTTATTCTTTTCAGCGGTCTCTTCTGCATGGATCTTTGCCGTGACACTGGATAGTTGCCCGAATGCTTGACCCAGTGCGTTAACTGCCTGTGCGGTGTGCGACAGTGCCCTACGGCTACCTTCCACCTCTGATACCAGATTGCCAGAGTAGCTCATTGTTGGACTTACTTTATACATCCATTAACCTCCCAGCATACTTGAGACGTAGCGGCTTGGGGACATAGTAAGGGCAGTACTCCCTGTTGCAGTATTGACACTCTGGGATGCTGTCAGTGCCTGATTTGCATTTGCACTCGCCACACCAGCGGCACCTGAAACGATGCCGGTTCCTACTGCAAGAATCTGTGACTCACGTAGCCCCTTCAATTCACGATTTGCTTTGCCACGGATTGCAGCAGCATTAGCACTCCCGAACTGTTGAATGTACGCAACATCCTTCTCCCCCTTGGTGATGTTGCCTTGAATAATATCCTCTTGTGTTCCACCATGTGTTCCTGACAATGAAGCCGCCAACATGTTACTGGCCAAGGTTTGTTTCATTTCCTCAAGACGCTTGATCTCCGCATCTCTTGTTTGCATCATGTTCTGACGAAGGTTCTCATCCCTCTCTGCCTTAACCACCTGCTTTTGTTGCTGTGCTTGGACAACCGCAGCCGTGGTAGAAGCAGCAGCACTGACGATTGCCATAATAGCCATTGAACTTCCAGCCATCTTACCTCCTATATTTAAATCGATTTTAAGGGCCCTCCCAGGGCCGTGGTGGCCCGTTATAGACCTAACCTATACCTACCTACTGGGTGGCCTTACAGGGCCCTTCCTGGGGCTATCCTTTGAGACGCACATCCTTCTCCATGGCCAATAGTGTGGTGGGTACGGCGGCTGTGCTAACAACACTCACGGAACCATCCACACTCCAGCCTACTAACCGTTTGGTAAACAATCCGGAGACAGGGACAGGTGGCTCAAACAGTTGACCTTCCCAGCCACCCATAGTTTGATTGGGAATAGTGTAATCCCTTCCGCAGTAGCGGATTGTTGCATCAAGGGTGTCCATTAAGGAAACCTTAACAGAACTTATTCTTTTTTTCTCGTAGGCAGTAAATGCCTTTCCCTTCAGCTGAATAGGAGGTGGGAGTGTTTGTACTTCAAACTGGATAGGTAGCCCGTATGTCACATCCAGAGCTGGAAATGGAATCAACATTGTCCCGTTATCCTGTACTGTGGCTGTGAAGGGGTATCCATCTGCTAAAACACTTATCTCTTTACCAGCTAAGTAATCAAGTCCAGCTATGTACTCCAGTGGTAGGCTACTGATCAATCTAACGGAGTTGTCTGCGAAAGGAGTGTCAGGTGCCATTGCTTCAAGAAACACACGACCACCACGCTCCACAACAATGAAGAGGTTTTCAGATAGTGTGGCTATCCCTCGGACATAACCATCCGTAGTGAAGCGGGACCAACTTGTAATACCCTGCTCCCCTATGGAGCTGTATGTACTCAGGGTGCCACTATTATTTCTCAACACCAGATACGTAGCATTAGCCTGTGATAGCGAATCCACAGATGCCATCTCTGCAACATCCCGCATCAGATGAGGACTGAACAAACTCTCGACATTCATCAAATAAGCGTCCTTTGTAAAATCAAAGGCAGTGCTGTTTAGCGTAGCGGTATCAGAGTGTATATAGAAGTTCTTGTTATCCATAAACACTGGCTTAACATACTTACTCCCGTGTTGCGCCTCTACTTTCGCTGAAAAGGATAACGGACTGATGATCCCGCTTTCGCCTGTGACACTCATGATTGCAGTGGATGTTAGTACCAGCAGTGTTCGCCCACTCACCATTCCGGTAATAGATCCTACTGTTGGTGAGTTGAGAATAGCTGAAATAGAATCGTTTGCCAGAGGCTCCTCCAGATTATCTGGACTGAAATGTTGTCCAAGGCCACTCTGGGAAAACCACAGACCTAACGGCTTCGCATAGCTACCACCATAGACTCCTCGACCACCATGTACCAAAGTAACGGCTGGGTATCCTCTATTATCTGACCATGCATCCTCGCCCTTATAAAGTTCTTGATCTGATGTAGGTATTTGCTGGATCGTTCCACCAATAGGTCTTACCAACATCATTGATTGAAAGTCTGATTTATCTAAGCACCATATGCGCTTAGGATGATCGAAGTCCTGTGTAGGCAGTCGAACAGTTATGCCAAGGAACGTACGTTCTTTCACACTAACAGGTCCCTTGCTGTTGTAGAGGGTCTTGTGTGTAGTGGTGTAATCAGCGACAACATTGAAGTTATCTTCACCCCACTTCGTCATCATGGCAGTCATAGCTACAACCATGCTCTCGGCAGTATCACCAACAGTATCGCCATCAACGGTGGCATCAGTAACATGCTCATGCACGACATTATAGGTCAACGGTGCCGAGTCAGCAGAACCGTCATACTTCAGCTCAAAAATGTCTCCGTTGGTAGCGTTGAAGGTAAGCTGCATTGTATCCCAAGGGCTTGATAAATAGCGGGTGTATCCAAAGTTGTCCTTGGGGGCATGGATAGGGACATAGCCGTTATAAGAAGGGAAAGGATTAGAAGTGTCAGGAGGTACGATGCCACCTTCACCTTCACCTGGAGGTAATGTACCTCCGTCGCCTAAGCCTATCTTGATCCATGAGTTAGGTGTGGCTGGCTGTACCAGCACAGCTTTATCTCCAAGGTCAGTCGTAGTAGGGCGAGTAGTCCCGATAATCTTCAGGGGATAATGAGCAACACCTCCGCTTCCAGAGATCCGTACATCAGTGATAGTTCCTTGAAAACCAGAACCCACTTGCTGAAACATGAATAATACAAGGGTACGACCGAATCTTGTCTGATCAAAGGTGAATACTCGCTTACCATCAATGTTCACATAGATCACTTGTCGAGGGCTAAAGATCTTTCCACCTACATGCCCTGTGTACTGACTGTAGATTTCCACATGCGCGTCAGAATCAGAACTCTCAAATGCGAACTCTACCTTGTAATGATACTCTGGCAAACCATCTTCATCAGTCCACTTCATACCAGTGTATTTCTTCTTGTCTTTATCCCAGTGAATGTAGACAGGCCGATACTTCTTAGCCTCTGGGTCCCACACACCAGTAAAGGAGTACCAACCAGTATTAGCGTTAGTGTCCATGTACAAGTTAGCAGTGAAGGTGCATTCAAAAGGTGTGAAGAATACTTCACCTGGTTGCTCAAAAGTCCAATCCAACATGTATCTCGGAAAGGATACGTGAGATGTTCCGTTGAAGTAAGGTGACCATAGGTACGTTTCTGTTGCAGCATCCTCATGAACCACTGCAGCCTTAGGCACATACTGTTGGAATACCGTCCTTGCTACTGAAAACTCATTAGAGCCGAGATACTTTATTGTGATTGGTGGGTATAGCGGATGTGTAAGCAGAACCTCTGTTGGATCGAGAGTATTAGCCCATTGAACATCTTTAATGTCAGTACCTCTGATAAAACGGGTACCGGTCTCATCGTAGTTAGTTGCAGGTGCTCTTGGTAGCGGAGTTATCGTTTGAAGGAATGCCCCACCTGCGGTATAGAAATCAAATGAGCCGTCCATGTTGATCAAGCAGATAAACTGGACACTTTCCCCAACCTCCAACGGAATCATTTTAACTAAACCACCACCTCTTGGAGTTGGAGTAAGTTCAAGCAGCTTCTTGAAGCCACGTCGCTTTGTAATCCCTCCTTGTGGGATAGGTACTCCATTGTTTACTTTCTTGGCGGCTGCCCTGTACTGATCAGTATCCAACCGGTTATACAGTTCAGGTGCTACCTCCCCCATTGTGAAATTACACTGAAAATAATTAGTTTGCGACATTAGTAGTGGTACCGGATCAAGTTAGAATCAGTACGATACCTCATCGGATTCTGAACAGCGTCGTTATCTGAAGCAATGTTAAGGTACAAGGCACCTTGGGCATAGAACCTCTCTGCCTGTGAATCATTGTCAGTAACTATAGGACACATGTTACTTGCGAGAATGTACTTGAATGCCATTAGGAAGTCCCCTGGCAGTACTTCTGGAATAGGTAGCACAGTGCAGTTCAGGAGACAGTTATCACAGTCTGTGTGGATCTCACGTCTCCGTACCAGCTTATAGGGTACTTGCCCTTCTAACGAAACTACTGTCACCACTTCACTGGGAACAAGGTAGACGTATTGATAACCGTACGTGCTCTCCTTATCTAACCGCTGGAGTTTCAGGCGATCCCTTGCAAATGTCCAAGGACGGTATGCAATCAGTTGTTCGTAGGTATTATCATAACAAACACGGCAGGCGAGTGCTTCCACAGAGTCCTCATCAAAGGATTGGACTGGTGTTGCGCCTAAGAGCACACATGCATCACTGCCGATCTGCACCTTATCTATCATAAATTCCTCCACTTATAAAAAAAAGGGATGGCAGCTTCAGCCACCACCCCTCTGTTGTTACCCTGAAAGGGTTATTCCTTGTGCTGAATACCAACAACACCGCCTGCATCAATAGGAGCAGAACCAGCTTTCAGGTGACTCTGAACCAGATAAGACGCGTGGTTAGCTACCCAGTCAGCCATAACAGTTTTGTTAATGGCATTGCCATAACCAATAGCGGAGCGATGGAAAGCAAAGGAACTACGCTTGGTGCCGGAAGTTACAAAAGGCAGACCAGTCTTGACGGAGCCTGAAGTATTGTCAGCCAGCATAATGAAGGTAAAACCAAGGAAGGTA